>JAJIBD010013440.1:0-32522 GCA_021461705.1 Cryptotis parvus | reverse complement strand
TATGTCCTGATACTTTTGGAAGATGCAGCAGAAGCCGGGAAAAGTATTCGCACTGCCCGCCTGTCCTTCGCCAACTATAAGACCAAGATGACTGCCCTCCGACGCCCTGATGGATCTATCACATCTTCCAGAAAGGCAATGGAGAAGATTATCCAGGACTTCTACTCAAATCTCTTTGATAGCCACATCCACCTGCCCACATACCAAATTCCACAGGATGGATATGTCATTCCCAACGTTCTCCCTTCTGAAATCTGACATGCCATCTCATCGGTAAAGAAGGGAACAGCACCAGGCCCAGACAAAGTCAGACCCGAACATCTGAAGAATCTGCCGTCAATACTCATCAATACACTAGCTCGGCTCTTCACACGCTACCTGTCTGAATGCAAGGTGCCCTCCCAATGGAAAACCAGCAGGACAGTTCTACTGTTCAAGAAGGGAGACATTCATGACATCGGCAACTATCGCCCCATCTGCCTGTTGTCTGTCATCTACAAGCTGTTTACACGAGTCATCCTGAACAGGATTAGCAGAACACTAGATGAAGGTCAACCATGCGAGCAAGCAGGTTTCGGAAAGAATTCAGCACAATCGACCATATCCACACAGTAACCAAGCTCATTGAGGTTTGTAGGGAGTACAAGATGTCACTCTGTCTCACGTTCATTGATTTACAGAAAGCCTTTGATTCTGTGGAGACTGAAGCAGTCATCGAAGCCCTAGTCAAACAGGGTGTTCAAACCCAATACATCAAGATCCTTCGTGAGCTGTATTACGGATTCACCACCAGGATCTCACCATTCTACAAAGAAGTGATCATTGATGTCAAAAGAGGGGTTCGACAGGGTGATACCATCTCACCAAAACTCTTCAGTGCCACCCTCGAGAACATCATGAGACAATTAGAATGGGAAGGAATGGGAGTGAAGATAGATGGTCGGCAACTACACCACCTCCGCTTCGCTGATGACATTGTTCTAATAACACCAAACATTAGCCAAGCGGCACAAATGCTGGCTGACTTTGACCGAGAATGTGGAAAGGTAGGTCTACAGCTGAATCTGAAGAAAACTATGTTCATGAGAAATGAACTAGTTCCAGAGGCCCCATTCACTCTCAATGGAACAAACATCTCTGAATGCAGCAGTTATGTGTACCTAGGTCGAGAAGTCAACATGATGAACGACCTAAAACCTGAGCTGCGCAGGAGGAAGAGAGCGGCATGGAATGCCTCCAAAGGCATCGAAGAAATAGCTAAAGGGACAAAGAGCCTCCGGCTCCGGGCACATCTCTTCGACTCCACCGTTCTCCCTGCATTAACATACGCCTCAGAGACCTGGGCCCTACGAAAGCAGGATGAGAATGCTATTCGGGTCTCCCAGAGAGGCATCGAAAGAGCTATGCTTGGAATATCACGTCTCACTCAAGTGAGAGAAGGAATCCGGAGTTCTGACCTCCGTCGCTATTCCAGAATCAGGGACGCTGTCTCGTTTGCCAAGGCATCGAAAATCAGATGGGCTGGACATGTAATGCGATTTGGAGACAACCGCTGGACTAGAGCCATTACCGACTGGATCCCACGGGATGTCAAAAGATCACATGGCGCCCACCTACAAGATGGTCAGACTTCCTTGTTAAGACCCTGAAGGAACGGTTTGAGGCTCTTCATATTCCTGAATCAACTAGATGCCATTGGGCTACATTGGCATGTGATAGGGTCCAATGGAAATGTTACTGGCGCCCGCTCGAGCAAATGGATGAATAACGGGATTCAAGTGATCAAGTGTTCAAGACTTTTGGGGACCCCAATGGCTCCCTGATAATTGTCAAACTGGTCACTTCTCTATCTCATCTGCCCTCTTCCCTCCACACACTTATAGATTCCAACCATTGACAAGACCTCCTGGCCCCTGTTTCCTCTGGCCTTGGGTATTAGTCTCATATTATATTTGAGTCTCTCTTTACCACTTTTAAGGTAGACAATCCTTTGACTTGCTTTGTCTAATAAGACAAGAAGAAAGTTATGTGCTAGGAATAAATCTAAGTCTCTATAGGGTTTGTGAACTTCTCCCTCTTTTAGTAAATTCCTGCCACCAATGTATGAACTAACTCTGACAACGCTGAATAACTCTGACAATACTTCTAACAACTTAGTCCATACTCCAGTTTCCTTATACTCTAATGCTTCCCACTACGACAAGACATGCTGATGAAACTTGCATGGGACTTAAATTCTAAAGTCATTATACTAAGAAAATAATAAATTCATTCAAAATTAACTTTGAAATGATCCTTGTCATTAATTACAATACCAGCTGTTAAAAATTTCACTAGTCTCAGTTTTTGCCTCAAATACTTAATAGCTAGATTTGGGGGAGGAAGAAAGGTCAAAGCAAATAGACTGTTTTATATTCCATATTGAATAAAAGCAAACATACATGACCATGCATTTTGCACATAATTAGATACTCACACTACAAAATACATGAGACTAGAAAACTACTGAGTGATCATCACACCTCCCCCACTTCACTTTTCCTTTGGCCCATAAACTAGTCTGACAGATGGAATCACTTGCAATATTAAAATTCACTCTCTCTCTCTTATTCTCTCTCTCTTTCTCTACACATATTTCCTTTCTTTGCCAACTGTTTAAACATTTAATTCACAAAATAGTAAAATGTGTATCTGGTGCAACAATACTATATTGTTTGGGGAAGTATAGCATACTATCTCTTCCATAGTAATCAATGAAGTAACAACTATATAAAATACTATCAAGGGTGCTAGACTAGGAATCAGGACTCTGTCATCTTGATCACTGAGCTAGTACAAACCCAAGATTTTTCAAAGAACAATGTGACCCTACTATGTATCAAAATCTAATTGATATTTCTAGATTCAGTTGTCACCTATATGATGATTTTTTGACTTAAAGAACCTTATACAGGGGCTTGAGCGATAGTCCAGTGTGTAGGGCATTTGCCTTGCACGCACCCCAACCCAGGTTTGATCCCCAGCATCCCATATGGTCCCCTGAGCACCGCCAGGAGTAATTCCTGAGTGCAGAGCCAGGAGTAACCCCTTAGCATTGCCGGGTGTATCCCAAAAAGCAAAAGAAAAAACAAAAAAAAACCTTTATACATACATTTATACCAATGGATTACATCTAATAGATAAAATGTGACTGGTTACAAGGAGATAGAAATAAAAAATAAAATGTGACTGGTTACAAGGAAATAGAAATGGATGAGGGAGAGGCAGGTTTGATGCCAGGATCTTATTTCTTAGGAAACAGCTAGCATCCCTGGAGATTTCCTTGGGATTGACTGAGACCCAGACTTTGCTGGCTCTTACCTTTACTGTACATTCATGGGCATTCATGGGTATCATTAATTAAGATGACACTGAGCTCAATGTTAGCACTTTTATTTAGATTCAGTAAAACTTTTGACAATTATCTAAGTGTGTTATTCATGGATTTAACATAACAAGTACATAACAAATAACAGATGCTTATTGGGGAGCCTGTAGGGTCCCCAACGACAATAGGAAACGAGTTTCCTTCTACCTCTGAGGCTGGTAGGAATGGATGAAAACCCATGAGTCCAGCGCAGTTCCAAAAGTCTTTTACTAATTATCAATAATAGAGCAAGTTCCACTACTACAGTCCAAGATAATGGGATTCCCCTACCTCTAGCTCTTGGTTAGAACTCCAACCATGCACTCAGTCCCAAGTCTACCACCAATGTGGATGCTGTACCTCAAATCAGTCCCCTTATATATCACTGTATCACTGTCTTCCTATTGTTCATCGGTTTGCTCGAGTGGGCACTAGTAGCATCTCCATTAGTCTTGTCACAAGCAAGTGCAACCCAAGGGCATCTACTTGCTACAGGGACAGGAGGAACCCAAAACCATTCTTCAAGTTATGGAACTGAGGTCCATAATAGTTACTAGTCTTTGGCATAAAAAGTAAATAAAACACGGTAGCTTGCCAGGCTTTACCGTGTAGTGGTATAGTCTCAGTAGAAGGCTCTCAACCCAAGTATTTACTGATGAAACTTAAAGGGGGAAGATCAAGTTTTTCTCTTGGATGGAACTCTGAGGAACTATGGAGTCTGGATGTTGAGAATGACTAACTGCATGATGTGTGGTTTGTTCTGGCTTCTTGCCAGGCTTACTGATATCAGTTAAAACATGCCTATATCTGTTTACTATGTATAAATGTGAAAGAAATTGGGAAGAACATTATGCAAAATTCAGTATGCTATAAAAATATTGCGCAGCCACAAAGCGGCCGTGCGCTAAGGGACACGTGGGTCTGGCGTGGGTGGGTCTCTCTCTTCCGGGGCAACTGGCATGGAGGCGGAGGAAAGGGCAGGGCCTAAAACTCCACTCCAAGTCTAGCCAGCATGGTCTCTCCCCAGCTCATGAGAGCAAACCCTTGGAGCAATGTTGGACTCAGCCAGCCGAGCCCCTTACCGGAGGTCAGCTCCATGGGTTGCTTTCACATGGGGCTGGCCGAGCAGCGCAGCTGTGGGTCTGAAGTGGATGGGTCTGGATCTCTTCCAGGGTTGCAAATTAGCTGAGTCTGGCGTGGCTCTTATATATTCTAAAGCAATAATCCTCTCTTCAGGGAGGGCACTATCAACAAAGATCAACGAATCAGCTTCTAGGTGTAGATGTAGGGGTGGTGTCACAGTAGGGTTGGTGCCACACTTGTTTTAGGTCTAAACAAATGATTATGCCAGGGAATAGATTATCTCTTATGTCAACACTAGAGGGGGCTGGTATAAAGAAATACATTTCAATGGATATATATTCAAGGCAAGCCTGGCAAGCTGCTCGTGTCATATTTGATATGCCAAATACCAATAACATGTATATTAGTTCATTCCCATGACCTAATATAATTGTTTGAGGCTCTTTATGTTCCTGGAGCAAGCTGATACCCTTGGGTTCTACTAGCATGAGACAGGACATATGGAGATATTACTGGTTCTCGCTCTAGCAAATAGATTAACGGGAAGATAGTGATAGTGATATATTCATGGGGAGAAACACATAATAAATTCATGGGCTTCATGCAATCTAGATGATACCCGCAGACTCCTTTTTATTTATTATCTGCATCAGGGTGATTCTGACACTCTGTCCTCTGTTTACTGAAAGGGTCATGCTCGCCTGCTTGAGGGCAAACTAGCATGACACTTCCTTTAATATAAAATGGTAGTCTCAATATAGGCAGGATGGTGGTCTCCTGGTAAATTCTAACTGTCCCACGCTGGGACCTGTGAGTCTTAGGAGGAATTGCGCCCAATCAAGATAGCATTGAAATCATTGTAGAGATTATTATAATAAATCAGAAGTTATTAGTTTAGAATCAAAATGACTCCTATAACTGCCACACCCTCTGCCTCTCTGTCTCACATTCATTGATTTAAAGAAAGCCTTTGATTCGGTTGAGACTAAAGCAGTCATCGAAGCCCTAGTCAAACAGGGCATTCAAACCCAATACTTCAAGATCCTTCGTGAGCTGTATTATGGATTCACCACCAGGATCTCACCATTCTACAAGGAAATGATCATTGATGTCAAAAGAGGGGTTCAGCAGGGTGATACCATTTCACCAAAACTCTTTAGCGCCACTCTCGAGAATGTCATGCCACAATTAGAATGGGAAGGAATGGGAGTGAAGATAGAAGGTCGGCAACTACACCACCTTCCCTTCGCTGATGACATTGTTCTAATAACACCAAACATTAGCCAAGTGGCACAAATGCTGGCTGATTTTGACCGAGAATGTGGAAAGATAGGTCTACAGCTGAATCTCAACAAAACAATGTTCATGAAAAATGAATTAGTTCCAGAGGGCCCATTCACTCTCAATGGAACAAACATCTCTGAATGCAGCAGTTATGTGTACCTAGGTGGAGAAGTCAACATGATGAACTACCTAAAACCTGAGCTGTGCCGGAGGAAGAGAGCAGCATGGAATGCCTTCAAGAGCATCAAAGAAATAGCTAAAAGGACAAAGAACCTCTGCCTCAGGCACATCATCTCATCCACTCCACCATTCTCCCTGCATTAACATATGCCTCAGAGACCTGGGCCCTACGAAAGCAGGATGAGAATGCTATTCGGGTCTCCCAGAGAGGAACTGAAAGAGCTATGCTTGGAATATCATGCCTCACTCAAGTGAGAGAAGGAATCCAGAGTTCCGACCTCCACCAAAGATCCAAAGTCAGGGATGCAGCCTCGTTTGCCAAGGCATCAAAAATCAGATGGGCTGGACATGTGATGTGATTTGGAGCCATTACCGACTGGATCCCACGGGATGTCAAAAGATCACATGGCCGCCTACCTATCACATGACCGCCTACCTACAAGATGGTCAGGCTTCTTTGTCAAGACCCTGAGGGAATGGTTTGAGACTCTTTGTATTCCTGAAGCAAGCAGATGCCATTGGGCTACACTGGCACATGATAAGGTCAAATGGAAATGTTACTGGCGCCCACTCGAGCTAACAGATGAATAATGGGATGTCAAGTGTTCAAGTGATCAAGTGAACTGGCACACCCTTTGTCAATGTTTATAGAGAAGAGAGATATCATTAGCATGAACACTGGCTTAATGGCATGTAAATAGCTTAAACTGTAAGTAGATTAAACTGCAAATATCCTAAACTAGGTAGGCCTTATCATCCAACAATGCTCTTTATAAATATATGGTTACATGTTATATTGGTACCATTGTATATTGTTTCCCTGTGTCAGAAATAGAAAACCACTGACAAGCAAAAAATAAAGAAATTGAAGTGATAATGAGTGAACTTAAGAAATTGAAGAGAGAGCAAGTATGCTTTTGGAGCACTGAGCCCAGGGAATATTTGGTCACCACCTCACTAGAACAAGTATTCTTACTTGGGTCTCTGATTCATCCATCTTCTTGTCTGAAATGTCAATCGTCAAAGGATGTGCAGAAACTGGCCTTGCTTAGATTACATGTACTAAATCAGTGGTCAGAGGGTAACAATCCTTTGATGGAAAAGTTTATTCAAGTCTCCCGGGTAAGGAAGAGTTATCTCCCTTTAGAAAAGGGAAACAGAAGAAAATTATACTAATATCTACCCTTTTATCAAGCCCTTATAATAATTTTTCCTCACCGACCTATCTTTCTTTGGGGCCTTTTGTGGTGTCAGACAGTTTCTCACTGTAAGCTCTTGAGTTTAATTACCTTAGGGGGACAAAGTTCTTTATGCAGGTAAATTTAACCTAAAATCCATAATTGTGGAGTTTAGGTCTGTGCAGTCTAACACAGAACTTGTTTTCACTTATAGAACTACATGAAATTAACATAATTGATGAGTCAAATTAAAAAGACTGCTATTCACTCAGAAACGACATAAAGATATCAGAGCAGAAATCTAGTCTCTCCTCCCAAGAACTCTCTCTCTCTCTCTCTGTGTCAGTGATTGGACTGTTGTCATTTGAACAACTGTCACAGACTTGTCTGGTCTTCTGAGAGTTACATGCTATCAAAGTAACAAGATTTTTTTAAAAATATATATTGCAAAAATTTTTATCTTATACTCGGATCTCTTTATGGTAATATTAATGTCTTATCTATCATTAATAAATTTTTTAAAAAATTCTTTGCTAATATATTTCGGAGTTTACATGAAATAGGTAAGGCCTACATAATTTTTGTTCTCCTACACTTTATTTAAACACTGTGCTGTTCATGATGATTTGCTACAGGCATTAAAAAACGTGAAAAACAAGAACTGTTTCTGTCAGTGAATGTGCTCATATTATTTGGACAGCTGTCACAGACTTGTGTGGTCTTCTGAGAGTTACATGATATCAGAGCAGATAGTAACATCAACCAAGGGAATTGAGATATGAAGGAGGTCCAAGGTAAAATTGGCCAAGGTGAATCGTGCAGTCCTTTTAATTTTTCGTAGCAAAATAAGAGAATACATTTTTAAGTATTTAGACTAAAGGACTCTCTAGATGCTAACATCGACTTCCAAGGAGGTATGATTAAATTACTATTTTTCTGGCCTTTTGCAAAACAACACTTGCATAAAACTCCAGACCTGTTGGGGTCAGTGCGTACTATCAGTGCGTACTATCACTAGTGAAAGTTCAATATTTAGGACACTTACCTTGCACAAGGCAAGTCTGGGCTCCAGCCCAGACATCCCATATGGTCCCACAAAAACAAACAGGAGTGAGCCCAGCACAGAGCCAGGAGTTTCACCCTAGAGCTTCACTAGATGTGGCCTTAAAACCCTCCTGCAGGAGCTGGAGTGATAGTACAAGAGGTAGGGCATTTGCCGTGCATAATCTGGGTTCTATTTCCGGCGTCTCATATGGTCCCCTGAGTACCAGAAGGAGTAATTCCTAAGAGCAGAGCCAGGAGTAACCCCTGAGCATCTCTGGGCATAATTCATAAAGACAAAAGAGAAAATAATTTCCTCGCACAAAGTCAGTAGTTAGAACCCCCGAGCTTCACTAGGTGTGAGGTTAAAAAAATTCCACATCTGCAGTCTCACAAGTGCAGAGTTAGAATTCAGTCTAATTCCATTTTCAGTGCTCTGAACCATTAGGATTCAGGATATCTGTATCACTTGTATCACTTGTCTTCCCGTTGTTCATCAATTTGCTCAAGCGGGAACCAGTGACATCTCCATACGTCCTGTCACGTGCTAGTGTAGCTCCAGGGCATCTGCTCGCTCCAGGAACATGAAGAGCCTCAAACCATTCCTTCAGGTCATGAATGAGGTCTATAATTGTTACTGTTTTTCGCATATCAAATATGATACGGGTAGCTTGCCAGGCTCTGCCGTGTGGGTGGGATATTCTTGTAGTAGCCTCTCACCTTGTGCATTTATTGATAAACCACAAGGTGGACTGGGAGACATCGGCTTTTCTGCTGGGTGGAGCTCTGACAAGCTGTGGTGTCCAGATGTTGAAAAAAATGAAAAATGGCAGCCCTCATGGTGTGGGGGGTTCCTCTGGCTTCTTCTTCTTCTTCTTCTTATTATTATTATTATTATTATTATTATTATTATTTTGCTTTTTGGGTCACACACGGCAATGCTCAGGGGGTTACTCCTGGCTCTGCACTCAGGAATTATTCCTGGCGGTGTTCAGGAGACCATATGGAATGCTGGGGATTGAACCTGCGTTGACCGCATGCACGGCAAATGCCCTACCTGCTGTGCTATTGCTCCGACATTTGTGGAGTATAAAAAAATAGCATGATACCAATATCCAAGGCCAGACAAAACATGGATCAGGAGGTTTTGTCAGTGGGTGGAACATACTGCAAATGTGTGGGAGTTAGATGTTAGGTAAGACAAAGAAAGGAATAGTGTACTAATAATATTGTAAATGATAATACCAGCCTAGAACTGAGAATTGAAACTAGGTAAGAGGATATACATGATAACCTCTAAATGTATGTTTGCAAGCCTCAATGTGTAAGAGAAAAGAGAGAGAGTAAGAGAGAGAGATAGAGAAGGCAAAGTGCCTGCCATAGGCGCAGTGTGGGGGATGGGGGAATCAAGGAACATTGGTCGTGGGAAATGGGCACTGATGACTGGTGGAGGAATGGGTGTTGGACACTGTATGACTGAAACCCAAACATGAACATCTTTGTAATTGTATATCTCATGATGGTATAATTAAAAATAATTAATTATTGTTGGTAATGTGAAAACCATTGAAAAATGACCTAAAGATGAAACCTCAAACCTAATTTCACCACTGAACTAGTTGGTAAACTCTTTTATCTCTATAAATTTCTGAATCATAATTTGAAAAATAAAATAACCTTTTATTTTTAAAAGGTTACCATGCTTCAAAATATTTTAACTATTAACTTTGAATAATATAAAATTCAAAATGCCCCTTTCACATTTATTTTCAAATATTATCCTATTTAATTCTATAGATTTAGTCAAAAAATGACCTAACTCCCAATATTTTTACACACTGTTAACAAAAATTATTCCCATTTTATGGGTGGGTAAGTAACTAAGGGTCATGTGAAGAGTAAATGAGACGAAAACACTCTGAAGCTATACATAATACAGCACAGGAGTTGTCAGATTTATTTCAAAAACAAGGAATATGTTTTTTTCCAAGGTTGAAGACTTCCCCTCCCCAAATCATCCATCCATCACTGTATCACTATATCACTGTCTTCCCGTTCATCATAGATTTGCTCGAGCGGGCCCCAGTAACATCTCCATATGTCCTGTCTCATGCTAGTAGAGCCCAAAGGCATCTGCTTGCTCCAGGAACATAAAGAGCCTCAATCCATTCCAGAATGAGGTCTATAATTGTTACTGGTATTTGGAATATAAAATACAACACGGGTAGCTTGCCAGGCTCTGCAGTGCAGGTAGCATACTTTTGTTGTAGTTATCTCTAAGTCCAGCATTTATTGATGAACCTCTTGGCGCTACGCAAGCCGGGCTGTGATAGGCTGGTCTGCTGGGTGGAGTTCTGACGAGAGAGAAGTCCGGATGTGGAAAATGGAGGCCCTCATGGAGTGGGGGGGGTCGTCTGGCATGTTGCAAGGCTCTGCTGGGGTGGCGGGCCAGGTTCTAGCCCTGGCCCGCCATCCATCCATAGGTTTAAGTAATAAAATTTAATCTAGTGTTCATAATCCAATTCAACATACATGTTCTAATCTGTATAATGTAAGCAGCTTCTAGCAGATGGAGAAAGTTCATAGATAAACAGATAGGTGATGTTTCTTATTTTTCTAATGGCATATCCAGAAAAATAGAATTGTGTTATTTTCATGGGTATGTTTGCTAAGTGGAGATTGAGATTCATGCATATTTCCTACCGGTTCTAGTGATATGTGTGGAAGAACAAAGAGGAATTCTCAGCGAAATCTTCTGCTCCCGATCGGTGGCTGACTACATGAATTGTACTTTGTCTGAGCAAGTAAATCCAAGCATGACAGGCACATACTAAATATCATCCCATACTCCAAAGTGGGTTGATATCAAAAGACAAGAGACAAATACAGAGCACCACTTCCAAGTGTTTGAAATCAACCAATGCATCACCTATAAACATCTTACATGTTTTAAAGAGCAAAGAGCAGTTACTGAATTCCATTTTCAGAGGCCTGGCACAGTATAATTTGACACTTACAAGAAATTTTTGTGTGTCTTTGACATATTTTCCTGCTACTACACAGAGAGAGCTGTCTTGATCTGGGAAACTAAGAAAGTGGAGGGGAAAAGTTGATGCAAAAAGAGCAATTGACAATTCCAAAGAATAAAACCCATTAATATGCCATATGATTTTCAAAGATGACCACAAGTCCCACTACCCTCCTGTCTGTGTTTTTGCCACTTGCCAGATATAGAGATGAAGTTTGATTTCTCTCCCTTTGATTGTAACTGATAGTGCAGCTTAGTTTGCAACGGAATATGGCATAAATGATACTGTACACAACAATGTGCTAAATTTTAAAAAATATTACTTTTGTGTTTTTAGTCCTCATATTTAAAGCAAAAAATATTTGAAATAAATTATTTACATAAGATCCAAAGTCTTAAATTACAGCACTACAAACATCCAAGTTGTTATTGAAAACCACTAATATCAAAAACAGATAAGATCACAAATCAAATTAGAAAATAAAATCAATAGACACAAACACCAAGATGTCACAAATGTTATATTTATTTGAAAGGCCGACTACGCAGACATGGGGCAGAGCTGCTACTGGCTCTCCCTGTGACCAGCTGCTCACGAGGCACCCGGGAGGGATGGTGGATTCTAGCCCTGGCCCACCACCCCAGCAGAGCCTCGCAACAAGCCAGACGACCCCCCCACTCCATGAGGGCCTCCATTTTCCACATCCGGACTTCTCTCTCGTCAGAACACTACCCAGCAGACCAGGCTATCAGGGCCCGGCTCATCGAGTTCCACCCTGCAGCAGTCTTTCTTAAATACGGCTCAGGTATGCTGCTCCAGAGACTTCGCAGACATGGGGCAGAGCTGCTACTGGCTTTCCCTGTGACCAGCCGCTCAAGAGGCGCCCGGGAGGGATGGTGTGTTCTAGCCCTGGCCCACCACCCCAGCAGAGCCTCGCAACAAGCCAGACGACCCCCACCCTCCATGAGGGCCTCCATTTTCCACATCCGGACTTCTCTCTCATCAGACCTCCACCCAGCAGACCAGCCTATCAGCCCCGGCTCATCGAGTTCCACCCTGCAGCACTCTTTCTAAATCCGGTTCAGGTATGCTGGTTCAGAGACTCTCAGACCTGCGGCAGAGCTGCTAGTGGCTCTCCCTGTGACCAGCCGCTCACAAGGCGCCCAGGAGGGATGGTGTGTTCTAGCCCTGGCCCACCACCCCAGCAGAGCCTCGCAACAAGCCAGACGACCCCCCACTCCATGAGGGCCTCCATTTTCCACATCCGGACTTCTCTCTCGTCAGACCTCCACCCAGCAGACCAGCCTATCAGCGCCCAGCTCATCGAGTTCCACCCTGCAGCACTCTTTCTAAATCCGGCTCAGGTATGCTGCTCCAGAGACTTCGCAGACATGGGGCAGAGCTGCTACTGGCTCTCCCTGTGACCAGCCGCTCACGAGGCGCCCGGGAGGGATGGTGGGTTCTAGCCCTGGCCCACCACCCCAGCAGAGCCTCGCAACAAGCCAGACGACCCCCCCACTCCATGAGGGCCTCCATTTTCCACATCCGGACTTCTCTCTCATCAGACCTCCACCCAGCAGACCAACCTATCAGCGCCCGGCTCATCGAGTTCCACCCTGCAGCACTCTTTCTAAATCCGGTTCAGGTATGCTGGTTCAGAGACTCTCAGACCTGCGGCAGAGCTGCTAGTGGCTCTCCCTGTGACCAGCTGCTCACGAGGCGCCCGGGAGGGATGGTGGGTTCTAGCCCTGGCCCACCACCCTAGCAGAGCCTCGCAACAAGCCAGACGACCCCCCCCACTCCATGAGGGCCTCCATTTTCCACATCCGGACTTCTCTCTCGTCAGACCTCTACCCAGCAGACCAGCCTATCAGTGCCCAGCTCATCGAGTTCCACCCTGCAGCACTCTTTCTAAATCCGGCTCAGGTATGCTGGTCCAGAGACTCTCAGACATGGGGCAGAGCTGCTACTGGCTCTCCCTGTGACCAGCTGCTCACGAGGCACCCAGGAGGGATGGTGGGTTCTAGCCCTGGCCCACCACCCCAGCAGAGCCTCGCAACAAGCCAGACGACCCCCGACTCCATGAGGGCCTCCATTTTCCACATCCGGACTTCTCTCTCTTCAGAACTCCATCCAGCAAACCAGCATATCACAGCCCAGCTCGCGCAGCAGCTTGCGGCGTGGTTCATCAATAAATGCTGGACTTAGAGATGCCTACAAGAGTATCCTACCTGCCGGCAGAGCCTGGCAAGCTACCCGTGTTGTATTTGATATATATGCCAAATACCAGTAACAATTATAGACCTCATTCCGAATGGATTGAGGCTCTTTATGTTCCTGGAGTAAGCAGATGCCTTGGGCTCTACTAGCATGAGACAGGACATATGGAGATGTTACTGGGGCCTGCTCAAGCAAATCAATGATGAACGGGGAAGACAGTGATACAGTGATTTGAAAGGCGGAGGTTGAAATAGTCATCATAAAAATGTCTCAGGTAGAGATAGATCAAGTGGGAAAGCACATGTCTAGAATAAGTGAGAATCTTGGTTGAATTACTAACACTGCATGCCTGTTCCAGCATTGTTGGAGGTCACCCCTGTTAAAAAGGAAGCATTTCAGTGGGAAGAACAATTGTACAGATGCAGTTGACCTGTGTTTGATCCCTGCACCACATACGGTCCCCTGAGGCCCACCAGGAGTGATCTCTGAACACAGAGCCAAAAGTCAGTTGTTAGCACTGCTGGTAGTACCCACCACCAGCAGCAGCCCAAACAACACATTTCAATTAGCGTATAGACATGTTTGTATCAAATGAAAATATAAAAAGCCACAACAAAGAAACCAAGGCTATAAAGAACTAAATGAAGTTTTTAGAACTAAAATAAACAGTAAACAAGAATTTCATTTAAAATTCAGTGAATTCCCTGTATGCTCCTGATCCTGGTTTGATCCCGCACCACATATTACTCTTACACTCTGGCAGTATTTCCAACCCTGAGCACTGGCAGACTGCAAGAGTGATTCTTGAAAATAGGGCCAGGACTCATTTTTAGTGCCATCCAGGCATGGCCTCAAAACTTAAATAATAAATAAGAAACTTAGTGAATAAGGCCAACAGCAAAATAAAGAGGACAGTGCAAGAAATAGTGATAGGAATTACTATCTGAACAACCAAAAGTCAAAAAAGTAAATGTAGTTTGAGTATATGTGGGAACATAGCATAGTATTAGCATTCACATCACTAGGGTAAAGGAAAAGAAAAGAGGAAGATTAAAAGTAGTTTTAAAAATCATGGTCACAACATAGAATTAAGCATTAAATACAGGCAAAATGATACGCATGATAACCTCTAAGTAAATATATTGCAATCCTCAATATGTAATAGACGGAAGAGGGAAAGAGAAAGAGAGAAAGAGAAAGAGAGAAAAGAGATAAAGAACCTGCCATACAGTCAGGCTAGGGGAGGGGAGGGAATCGGGGACATTGGTGATGAGAAATGGGCACTGGTGGAAGGATGGGTGCTGGAACACTGTATGGCGAAACACAAACATGAACATTTTTGTAATTGTTTATCTCATGGTGGTATAATAAAATATATTTAAAAAATCATGGTTACAATATCCCCGAATTTGGTAAGACATAAACCTGAAGATATAAGAAGTTGAAAAAACGCAAACAAGGTAAAACTGAAAATTAATGTCCGTATATCTCAACGAGCTTGTGAAAACAAAAGACAGGTTCTTTATCTCCTCTCTCCCTCTCTCTCTCTTCCTTCTCCTACGCATTGTGGGTTGCACTACATACACTTAGAAGCCATCATTTGCATTTTTTTTGCCTGTATTTAATGCTCAGTTCTATGTTGGTATCAGAACTTTTGACATTTATTCACACATGTTCCCTTCTCTATATTACCTAACCTCTGACTCCCACACGCTTGTGGTAATTTCCACTTTTGGTAAGATCACCTGTTATATTTATGTCATGCAAATAAATGCAGTCATTCTATGTCTCTCTCTTTCCTTCTGACTAATTTCACTCAACATGATTCTTTCCATGTCCATCCATTTATAGGCAAATTTCATAACTTCATTTTTCCTAACAGCTGCATAGTACTACATTGTGTAGATGTACACCAGTTTCTTTATCCAGTCATCAGTTCTCGGGCATACTGGTTGTTTCTAGGTTCTGGCTATTGTGAATAGTGCTGCTATGAAAATAAAAGTGTGGATTGTGTTTCTGCTGTGTGTTTTTGGTTTCCCAGGGTATATTCCCAGGAGTGGTATGGCTGGGTCAAAAGGGAGCTCAATTTCTAGTCTTTGGAGGAATGTCCATATTGTTTTCCAGAAAGGTTGTACAAGTAGACATTCCCACCAACAATGTATGAGAGTCCCCTTTTCCCCACATCCACGCCGGAACTTGTTGCTTTTACCCTTTTGGATATGGGCCAGTTTCTGTGGTGTGAGGTGATATCTCATTGTTGTTTTGATTTGCATCTCTCTGATGATTAGTGATGATGAGCATTTTTTCATATGCCTTTTGGCCATTTGAATTTCTTCCTTGTCAAAGTTTCTGTATATCTCTTCTCCCCATTATCTAATGGGGTTGGCTGTTTTTTCTTATATAGCTGTACCAGTGCCTGATATATCCTGGATATTAACCCCTTATCAGATGGGTATTGGGTGAATATTCTTTCCCATTCTGTGGACTGTCTTTCTATCTTGGTCACTGTTTCTTTCGAGGTGCAGAAGCTCTTCAGTTTCATGTAGTCCCATATGTTTATATCTTCTTCTAGTTGCTTTGTTAATGGTGTTTCACCTTTGAAGATGTCTTTAGCTTCAATGTCGTGGAGGGTTTTTCCCTATATTTTCTTCAACATACTTTATGGATTCAAGTCTGATATTGAGATCTTTAATCCATTTTGATCTGATTTTTGTGCAAGGTGTTAGACACAGGTCCAAATTCAGTTTTTACATGTAGCTGTCCAGTTTTCCCAGCACCACTTGTTGAAGAGGCTTTCCTTACTCCAGTTTGAACTCTTTGCACCTTTAGCCCACTTGCTGTGGGCTTTTGGTAGATGGCTTTGACTATCTTGAGGAAGCTTCCTTTAATTCCCATTTTCTGGAGGGTTTTAAACATGAATGGGTGCTGGATCTTGTCAAATGCTTTTTTCCGCATCTATCGATAGGACCATATGGTTTTTATTTTTTCTCTTATTGATATGATGTATTATATTGATTGATTTGCGAATGTTGAACCATCCTTGCATTCCCGGGATGAATCCTACTTGGTCATGATGTATGATCTTTTTGATGAATCTTTGGATTCTGTTTGCTAGTATTTTGTTGAAGATCTTAGCATATGTGTTCATCAAGGAGATTGGTCTATAATTTTCCTTCTTTGTGTTGTCTCTCCCTGCTTTGTGTATCAGGGTGATATGTGCCTCGTATAAGCTGTTTGGGAATGTTTCTGTTTCTTCTATTTCCTGGAAGAGCTTGAACAGGACTTGGGAGGCCTGGAAGAGTCTGTTTCTTCAATTTCCTGGAAGAGCTTGAACAGGACTTTAGGCAGGCCATGGGAGGGGGGAGGTAATTGGGGACATGAATGGTGGGAGATGGGAACTGGTGGAGGCGGGGTGCTTGAACACTGTGTGACCGAAACCTCCAAACATGAAAACGTTGTAATTGTATATCTCACTGTGGTATAATAAAATGTTTAAAAAAAAAAAAAATGAGAAATAAAACAGAGGCCCCATTCACTCTCAATGGAACAAACATCTTTTAATGCAGTAGTTATGTGTACCTAGGGCGAGAACTCAACATGATGAAAGACCTAAAACCTGAGCTGAGCAGGAGGAAAAGAGCGGCATGGAGTGCCTTCAAAATCATCAAAGAAATAGCTAAAAGGAAAAAGAACCTCTGGCTATGGGCATATCTCTTCGATTCCACCATTCTCCCTGCATTAACATATGCCTCAGAGTCCTGGAGCCCTACGAAAGCAGGATGAGAATGCTATTCAGGTCTCCCAAAGAGGAATCGAAAGAGCTATGCTTGGAATATCATGCCTCACTCAAGTGCAAGAAGGAATCCAGAGTTCCACTGTTTCAGAGTCAGGGATGCGGTCTCGTTTGCCAATGCATCGAAAATCAAATGGGCTGGACATGTAAAGCGATTTGGAGACGACCGCTGGACTAGAGCTGTTACCGAGTGGATCCCACAGGATGTCAAAAGATCACATGGCCGCCCACCTACAAGATGGTCAGACATTTTTTGTCAAAACCCAAAAGGACAGTTGAGGCTCTTCGTATTCCTGAAGCAAGCAGATGTCATTGGGCTACACTGGCACGTAATAGGGTCAAATGGAAATGTTACTGGTGCCCGCTTGAGGAAATTGATGAACAATGGGATGTCTAATGATCTAGTGATCTTGACACACATCCTTAATCTTTGATAAAGAAGCAAAAAAAAGTAAGTGAAGCAAGGAAAGCCTCTTCAACAAGTAGTTCTGGGAAAACTGGGTATTACATGTGAAAAATGAACTTAGACCTCTGTTTAACACTATGTACAAAAGTGAAAAGAAAATTGATTAAAGATTAAAAAATTAAAGATTTCAATATTAGACCTGAATCCATAAAGTACATCGAAGAAAACAGGCAAAATCCTTAACAACATTGAAGCAAAAGACATCTTCAAAAATGAAACACCATTAACAAAGCAAGTAGAAGCAAAGATAAACCAATGGGAGATCAGGAGGACTTTTCAATGCTTGGATTATACCACAAGTCTGTGGTGGTCAGAGGCTAGGTAAGACAGATAAGAGACCAGTGTGCTAATAATTGTTGGAAATGGTAATGCAAGATCAGAACTGAGCATCAAAAGCAGGCAAAGGGATATACATGATAACACCTCATTGTATGTATTGCAAGTCACAATGTGTAAAAGAAGGAAGAGAGAGGAAGAGAGAGAAGTGAGAGAGAGAAAGAGAGAAAAAGAGAGAGGGAAGCTGCCTGCCATAGAGGTAGGTTGGGGGGAGGGAGGAGGGAATCTGGGGAGACTGGTGTTGATTCTGATGACAGAACAGAGGGAGAAGGGGATTAAAGCAAACAGTCAAAGGGGATCTAATGGACTCTGTTGCAGTATTCGTACTTTGGTAGTACTAGGCATGAAGTTTTTGTGGACCGGGCTTATTTTTAGGCATACCTGGAGCTACTCTCAGTTCTGAGCTTGGGGATTCTTGGTTGGTTCTTGGATAAACATGCAGTGCAAGGATTTGAACCCAGGCCTACCATAGTAAAAGTATTAACACCGTTCCTATTTTTGGCTGGTCATGGTACCCCACCATACAATTAAATATTTGTGAAACTGCACTCCTAAAACATATACCATGTTTTAAATCAGTGTTCTTCTACCACAGGTTTGAGAACTGGTGCTGATTCACAGGTGTAGAACAGTTGAAAACCATTGATCTATCACCTTGGTTATATACATCAGCCTATGAGATTGTGAAGTTTAGATGTCATGTGTAAGGTAGATGTCTGGTTCATGTGTAAGGTAGATGACTGGTGTTAGAAACAATTATCTCCATGAAAAGTGTTTTTGCTTGTGAAAATAAATTTTTCTGACAAACTGAAAGTATTCCATGCATGTTTCTAATTAAATATAATTAATTAAATAGATTTCCAACAAAAAGTCAGACAGATACTCAATGTTTCTCTTTGACATCTTTATAAATTACATGGTGACAAGCATCTTTATACTTTATGTTTATTTAAATTTTTGACCTATTTTTGGCCCACCACCCGGCAGAGCCTCACAACAAGCCAGACCACACCCCCCCCTCACTCCACGGGCGCCGCCATTTTCCACATTTGGACTTCCCTCTTATCAGAACTCCACCAGCAGACCAGCCCATCACAGCCTGGATCATCGACACCCACCCTGCAGCAGCTTTTTCCTCAATTCGGCCCAGGTATGCTGGTCCAGAGACTCTCAGACATGGGGCAGAGCTGTTCCTTGCTCTCCCTGTGCACAGCCATTCGTGAGGCAGTCGGGAGGCATGGCGGGTTCTAGCCCTGGCCCACCACCTCGGCAGAGCCTCACAACAAGCCAGACCACCCCCCCTCACTTCACGGGTGCTGCCATTTTCCACATTTGGACTTCCCTCTCATCAGAACTCCACCCAGCAGACCAGCCCATCACATCCCGGCTCGCGGGGTGCAAGCGGCCACGGTTCATCAATAACTGCTTTATTTGGAGGTGTTTAAAAGAGTTTGCCTCCCGCTCGGCAAGCCTGGCAAGCTTCTTGTGTTGTATTTGATATGCCAAATTCCAGTAACAATTATATTGGGTCATTCCCATGACCTAATATAATGGTTTGAGGCTCTTTATGTTCCTGTAGCAAGCTGATGCCCCTGGCTCTACTGGCATGAGACAGGACATATGGAGATATTACTGGTGCCAGCTCTAGCAAATAGATGATCAACGGGAAGATCGTAATCGTGATCGTTTGACCTATTTTAGGATACAGAAGTCCTCAGCAATATGTTTTAACTTTCATGTGAAGTCTCACCTCATTGTTCTGGCAGAATAACCTCCATAGATGTTTATAAGAAGTAATTTTGACACAAGAGAAAATCCAATATCAAGCCCTGCTTGTCAGAGTCCCACACTACAACAAAGACTATTTCAGTTCCAGGTATGACTGATCCAGAGACTCAGACACACTGGGCAGAGATGCTACTGACTCTCCCTGTGCTCAGCTGATCATGAGGTGCCAGGAGGGAAGGCAAGTTCTAGCCCTGGTCTGCCATCACAATAGAGGCTCGCAAGAAGCCAGAGGAACCCCCACACCATGAGGGCCTCTATTTTCAACATCTAGAATCCACAGCTCATCAGAGCTCCAACCAAGAGAAAAGCCAATTCTCCCCATTGTGGTTCATCAGTAAATGCACAAGATGAGAGCCTACTATTGAGAGTATATCACCTGCAGGGCAGAGTCTGGCAAGCTACTCCTGTCATATTTGATATGCCAAAAACTAATATAGACCTCATTCCTATGACCTGAAGGAATGGTGTGAGGTTCTTCTTGTTCCTGGAGCGAGCAGATGCCCTTGGCTACACTAGCATGCACAGGACATATTGGAGATGTTACTGGTACCCCCTTGAGCAAATCGATGAACAACAAGAAGAAAACTGATACAAGTGAATTTAACACAGAACACGACTGACCAAACATATTTTGGAGTTTTAACCAAATTTGTTTTGCCTTCACAGAAAATAGACCACAGAGATCTTCATAGTATATGATGAGCCCTGATTGCTTATGCCTTTATTTCAATAAATTCACTAAGTTAGTACAGTAACTTGGTTAAGAGCATTAGCTGGATGTTATATCAATTGGATTCAAATTCCAGTTCCATATCATTATCTTGTACAACCTAGGGAATATTGTTTAAGTGCCTTAAATGTCTTCATCTGTAAAACAGAACAAGAAATAATAATGTATACCCCACCAGGATATTATAAAGTTTAAATAATTCAATATTCATAAAATACTAAAATGTTCCTGCATTAAACAAAATAGAAAAAAACTTAAGTGATGTTCCCTTCCAGATGATACAAATTCACCCTGAAAATACACAATTAAAAAAATATTGTGAAACAATGTAAAATGATAAGAAGGAAATACCTCTCTCTCTGAAGCAGTAACATTAACTGCCAAGAGTGTTGTAATAAAGCTATTGGTTATGTGCCATCACTATGTGTAGGCTATTGAAGATTGTCTTTCCAATAAATCATCTCTAAAGGATGAGTGAAACAAGTAATTTCACATAAGAAATTTGTTTTTCATCTGAGCTGATTTTAGCTGCATGCCCGTGTGGGAGCTTAGCACATTTATTTGATGACAAACAGATTGGCTTGTCCCATAGGGGGATCTGAAAGGCTCACTGCATGATTTGAAATCTTTGCAATTCTTAGTTAAAAGGAACTCCATGACTAAAGAGATTTATTCTCAGATTGCTTATGGCTGTAAATCAAAATATAAGATTATGCTTTGGGAGATATTGTTTGTTGTGTTTTAAATAGAGTAAAAATAAACTGTTAAGATCTCTCTTAAACTCTAGGATTAGGGAAGATTCTATTTTGGGATATCCTTATTCAGTATATAAACAAACTTTACCAAGATAAATTATACAAGATTCGGTAATTTCTTGCTATTAAAGAATCGCAGCTGGTTGCTGCAAAACTTTCAGTTTCCTCTATATCTTTGGCTTTTCCTTTCTTCATTTATTATTGATTTAAAGTAGAAATTAGAAACAAGACAAACTACAAAAGTACCAACTGGTATATTTTATTCAGAGTACAGAAGCAGGATATTCAAGACCCCAAGGAATTACTCAATATTAAGCAGAGATCCCCACAACATAGAAAAGATATCTTTAGAGTTGATACATATGTCTCCAACTCAAACTTAATTTGTATGTTGACAATATGTTTTGATTCCCTATCACAATCTCAACATTAAGTATTTTGACCTACTCTTAGCATAAACTATTAAATTATCCTGGGATTTCTAATAGCTGAGTATTCTTATTATACTAGCTTTACAGTCCCCGAAGAGCCATGTGTCCTTTTTTAATATGTGAAAAGATTAAGTCCATGAGTCTAAATAGCTCCTTCTGTTTATAATTGCTGAGTACAATCTTCCCATTTCCAGGACACAGGTTGGGGTCTTGACTCATAACAGAAAGAACTTTATCAGTGTTTCACAAGAAGTCACAAAGAGAAACCTCTTAGTATTCCTTAAAATTTTCTATTTCAGGGACCTGGAAGCTAACTCAAGGAGCTATTGAATATGTTTTGCAAGCCTGATGTCTGGGTTCCATCTCACTGATCCTGGCACTGTGTGGTCTCCTGAACATCTTCCCCCCTAGTTACAAATTCACAGTACATCCTGAGCACAATTAAACGTGAACCCAATCCCTTTTACAAAATTAAAATAATTTTTTCTGGTTTACTTTTATGACCTCAGATTATAAGGAATTTGGTGTAAACAAGAAGGGTACAAGAGGACTCTTAGCTGAAGACTATTGAACCCAATTCTCAAAGAGAAAAAACTAAGGAATTAGAGCCATAGCAGAGGACTATCACTATCACTATCTTCCTGTTCATCATCGATTTGCTTGAGCGGGCTCCAGTAACATCTCCGTATGTTCTGTCTCATGCTAGTAGAGCCCAAGGGCATCTGCTTGTTCCAGGAACATAAAGAGCCTCAAACCATTATATTAGGTCATGGGAATGACTTAATATAATTGTTACTGGTATTTGGCATATCAAATGACATGGGTAGCTTGCCAGGCTTGTCGTGCGGGTGGCATCAGCATTTATTGATGAACCATGTGGCCGCTGGGCTGTGATAGGCTCGTCTGCTGGGTGGAGTTCTGACAAGAGGGAGGTCCAGATGTGAAAAATGGAGGACTAGTTTCCAGAATCACCCAGCTTCTTTGGCTTTAGAAATAAAGATTTTAGGGGCCAGAGAGATAGTAGAGGAGATAAGGCTTTTGCTTTGAATGTGGCCAACCATGGTTCCATCAAAAGCACTGAATGATCCTCTGAGAAAAAAGTGATCCTGGATCACAAAGCTGTAAATGGGACTTGAGCACCCAGGCATGACCTAAAAACAACAACAAATGTAAAAAGAAAAGAAAAAGGAATGTAGACTCTAGAGTGAGGCAGTTTGGATTTGACTCATCTCTAAAACTTCGATCTATCCCACTGTGTCCTTAGACAAGTTATAAAAAAATCAAAATTCTTATTTAATAATAGTTTCATTCTGCTATAATAAATGATCCAAAACAGCAACAAAAGTACTATTAAAATGGGATTTAGCATTTGATTTTAGCATTCTTACCAATGAAGTGGTTGGTAGTATTGTCTGTGCATATTGAAAATATTTACAATGTATGCTCAGAAAACAAGATATTCAATTAACTTAAAATATGTATGTAAGGGAAAATATATACAAATAAATTTTAAATAATTTATTTAGTTATTCATTCCTAGAGTATGGATACATTGACTCTCTTCCAAAGAACACAGTATGGAAAGAGATAGAGGACAGATACCTTTATGGTAAATAAACCTAAGAAACACTATATTAGATGATCAAGTCTACCATTGACAGTAGAAAATCAGGCTAATGGTAACTCCAGTTGACTCCTAAGGAAAACACCATATAAGTCACAGTTAAGATACATTCAAAATGATAAAAAAAGTACTGTCAGAAACTGTTAAAAGCAAGATAAGCTAAGGGAATACAACAAAAAGATCCAGAGTTTCATTCCAGAATAAAAAGGCTGTAAGAAATCTGATGTCAAGATATAGATAATGATGATGTGTGGTTCATTCTTCTAAAAAAAAGGTATTAATGCAGGGCAATATGTTAATAATAGGGGAAACCAGTCACAGGAATGTGTGAACACTGTCCTATTTTTTTGTTTTCTCTTTCCTCTGTTTTCCTTTTTTGGCATTTGACATCAGTCCCAAAGTCTTTCAAATGCAAAGTATATGCTCTGCTAAGTCATATATCCAATTCAAAGACTACTATGTTTATAATTTTTCTACACATCTAACACTCTTCAGAAAGCTACAGTTCTGTTGTTGTTTTCAGGATATGGCTTATAAGGAGCTCTCAAAGGAGGGAGAAATAATTAAATTATAAAGTCTAATGCAGTGCAGTTGTGCAACACACGTGTAAAATCTGCAGAGTCTGCAGAGAGATTAACTCGACCATTAAAGGGGCTAAAGTAAGTCCTGATGGAGCAAGCAGTCTCTGGGCTGAATCTGGAGCTGGGTAAGGCAGGTCTCCTAAGCATAAATGTTTAGGTCACACCTTAAAATTCATTGCATCATCTGACTTAAGGGCAGTATGTATAAAAGGATGTGTCACTAAGTGGAAACTGGCAAGGAGCAGAAACTTTCTGAAAGGACTTAGCAACTGAACTAAGTACTCACCCGGGAAGCAACTCAAAACATCAAGGGCATTTCCAAAAGAGGATAACTGAAAGAGCAAAAGTGCAAGAAACACTCTAAGCCACTTCAAATCAAAAAGTGACCAATCATGCTCCCATTGAAGAAAAGTCAACTGGAATATGCAGGGACTGACCTACTTTTGATTCTTTTCTTCTGCAAATGAAATCAGGTTCCACATATGATAGTTGATAGGGTCCTTCCACAGAAAGATTCATGAGAAGAGTAAAAGAAATTAATATGATTCAGAAACTTTCTTCTGGAATAAGCAAATAGCAGAAAGGTCTGATCCTTAAGGCTTGACCTGGATGAAAAGTTTTGGTTGTTCATTTCTTTTTTTGCTTTTTTGGGTCACACCCAGCAATGCTCAGGGGTTACTCCTGACTCTGCACTCAGGAATCACTCCTGGCGGTGCTTGGGGAACCATATGGGATGCCAGGGATTGAACCCGGGCCAGCATAGGCCGGCCACATGCAAGGCAAACGCCCCTACCGGCTGGGCTATTGCTCCGCCCTGGTTGTTCATTTTTTTAAATAACTGCCGCCAGTTTTTTTTTTTAATAACTGCAGTGTGTGGAGTACTTGAATCGATCAATAAGCAATGTATGAAGGTGGCAGTCTTTGGGCTGTAGATTGTGGATGTAAATTCTCTTTAATAATGGGCTAGGAGTCAGAGAGAAATACTATAGATAAGGCACTTGCCTTGCATGCAGTTGACCCAGGTTTGATACCTAAACACCACCAAGAGTGATTCCAGAGTGCAGAGCCAGGAGTAACCCCTGAGCATAGCAGGATGTGGTGCTCCCGAAAAAATGAACTAAAATTGAGGGAAAGATCCTGGGGAATGACTTCAATTGAATACAAGCCAGCAGTTCAGAAGACCACTATTGTATTCAATCTTCCATTGAGTTTTGGAGAGGTACAAGTATATCACCAGATTAGGAATATTTAAACTTTAATTTATAAAAATTATATGGGCTCAAATTTCTGCTTATGGGATGTATCAGTGTAGGGGTTTGTTCAACCAACATTTTTGGTGTCAAATGATAAAGTAAAAAATGCTTAAACTATTCCACTATACCTGAATATTTTCACCAACAAAGAATTATCATTCATTCAACATACTTATTATATGTCATTCCAAGAGTTGTGTGAAACAAAACCTGTGCATATTATCAGAGCCTAGACTATAATATAGTTGAAAACTACAAATATGAAAGTACCTTTGACCACCAAGCAAGTTTGCATTTGAAAATCTGAATAATCCTTTTTACCGGTGTGGAGTACTATAACCTAGTGCAGCACTAATGGTAGTTTGCAGATGCTATTTCATGAAACTGCACTCAAAGTCACTGATGGCATATAAGTGAAAACACCTAATACCTTCCTGAGAGCAAATGCTATCATATTTTAAAGTTTACATATTGAATATATATCACTTTAGAAGAAATTGCTTTCTTCTCATTTTACTTTACATTATAACTAATATGTAATATTAATTGTATAAATAGGCATTTCATTTAATGTTAGTAATAAGAGGCATTATCAAATGTTTACTATAATCAGGCACTGGAGTTATTGGTTTGTGAGCCATAGAATTAGATATCCTGTAACTAAAAACTGGGTGGAAAGCCCTTCTCAGTTTCTTGCCTTTTCACTATCCCTAAGAAAAGATAAATGACTCTGGTGGGCTATGCAACATTAGGGAGTTTCTGGTCTGAAACTATAAGGGACTCTCTGCTTTAGGAATTCCTAAGGGCAGAAATCAAAGTGAGTTCCAGGAGTGACTCAGAAATTTGAAGCTACTCTCAGGTCCAATTAAAAGCAATTAAATTAAACTCCAAGCATACTCAGAAATGTCAAGGGAAGCATAATCTCCTTAGGGTTCTGATACCAGGCCAGGAATGGGTTCTGCTTTAAAAGAGCAGTATCTCAGATACGACAGCAGGAAGTCTTATTAAACTGTTTTCTACAAGCAGGCAGGTGGCTGCTAAGTTTTCTCCACTTGGCATCTCCACCTTGGCTGGAATCAATAAGTAGATTCCTATTGGTCAATAATTTTGTGTTTGGTTTTGTTTTGTCTTTCTTTTACGAGAACATGGTAGAAAAAACATCAATAAAGACAAATAGACTTGCCGAAATTCAAGTTGGTATACAGTGGAAGAGAAAGGTCTATAGATTCTTCTTGTTTGTTTATTTGGGTCATTCCATGCCGGGCTCCAATGAGCGTCGGCATCGGGCGCCTTAACCTGGCGTTCGGTTCATGACACAGGTACACCCGGCAGAGCAGAAACCAGCTTTCCCGTTGAACCCCCTGCATTCCATGGAGCACGAGAGCAACTTCCGACCCGAGTCTACCATCAAGATGGAGCCTCGAGAGGAGCCCAGAGAAACCCCCACACCTTGCTGGCAGCTATCTTCACAATCCACACTCAGCAGCTAGTAAGATCTCCACCCAGCAGATTAATCCAGTCTCCAGCCTGGCTTGTCAGAAACCCAGCCTATAAGGACCCACCCTGCAGAGACCTGCCCTTAAGAGGAGAGTATTTCAAACCAAGGAATGCTTGAGCCTAAGACAAACGTACAACCAGCAGAGCAGAAACCAGCTTTCCCCATTGCGTGTGGCCACAAATTACCATAAATATTCTACCCACCCCTCTGAGAGAGCCCCACAAAGTAATGAGAATGTAGCGGCCGCATGGCAGAGCCTGGCAAGCTGTCCAATGCGTGTTCGATATGCCAAATCCAGTAACAGAAATGTTTATTTTCCTGACCCTGAAAGAGCCCTTAATATGGCAGCAGTAAGAAAGGCAAACAAGCAGTGCCTGATAAAATTTCACGGCCATCCTAGGCTGCCAAAACGAAGAAGGACTAATATGACTGTCTGTACTTTCAATGCACGTACGCTGGCATCGGAAGCATATATTGAGGATCTGATGGTGCAAGCAAAAAGATCAAGTATGGCATTATTGGTCTGATTGAGACAAGGAGGCGTCAGTTGCATCATGCTGTATTTGACACTGAAGAATTGCTCCTTGGAACATGCGACGAAAGAGGCGTGGTGGCGTTGGTGTCCTTGTCAACAAAAACATGGCCGTCAACATTGATTCATTTGAATGCCTAACAAACTGAATAGGACGAATACACATGAAGAGATGTGGCCCACTGCCAGCAATTTCTATCTTCATTGTCTACGCACCAACATCCACATAAAAAGAAGATGAAATTGAGAAATTCTATATGGAATTGGAGGAGTTCTATAAAAAAGATCACACCTTCTACAAGATCATAGTCAGTGATTTTAATGCCGATTTGGAGATAACCGCTGGACTAGAGCCATTACCGACAGAATCCCATGTCAAAAGATCATGTGGCCGCCCACCTACAAGATGGTCAGACTTCATTGTAAAGACCCTGAAGGAATGGTTTGAGGCTCTTCATATTCCTGAATCAACCAGATGCCATTGGGCTACATTGGCACGTGATAGGGTATAATGGAAATATTACTGGCGCCCGCCTCCAGCAAATCGATGAATAACGGGATTCAAGTGATCAAGTGATCAAGTGATTTTAATGCCAAGATAGGACCAAGAGAAAGGCTGAAGAACTCCACATCGGGACCCATGGCCTAAAATGGAACAAACAGGGTGAGAGACTATCTGAGCTCATCATGACCACCAAGACCATTCATGGGAACTCACAGTTCCAGAAGGCTGAAGCGAAACGTTGGACATGGGAATCTCCTGGTGGACAGTTCCACAATGAAATTGACCACATCATCTTCCATCGACGGTTTTGTCTGACCGATGTAGCTGTCGTCCCCAAATTCCAAACAGGATCGGACCACTGTCTCCTTCGTGCAAAATTCTACTTCCCACAACGGGGGGGGGGAGAAAAGGCTGCAAAGTTTAAGAACAGAACTCCCAGAACAAACACCAACTGGGAACTCTTTGGCACCACTGCAGCAACATGGGAAGACACCATAATTGACGACATCGATGAAGAATACAACCGACTGGTTCAGCACCTCCATGATTGTGCAAAGAATGCTGAGAGAGAGAAAGACACAAAAGGATACTTGTCTTCAGAAAATCTTGATCTCATTCGCCAACATGGCAAGGCGTGAGCCTCAGGAGACCAAATGCTAACATCCAAGCTTGCTAAATGGTGCAGAGAAGCGATGAAAAGAAGACCTCAAAGACAGAAGAGCAGAAATACTGGAAGATACAGCAGAAGCCGGGAAAAGCATTCACACTGCCCGCCTGTCCTTAGCCAACTATAAGACCAAGATGACTGCCCTCCGGCGCCCTGATGGATCTATCAGATCTTCCAGAAAGGCAATGGAGAAGATTATCCAGGACTTCTACTCAAATCTCTTTATAGCCACATCCACCTGCCCACATACCAAATTCCACAGGATGGATATGTCATTCCCAACGTTCTCCCTTCTGAAATCCGACATGCCATCTTGTCGGTAAAGAAGGGAACAGCATCAGGCCCAGACAAAGTCAGACTCGAACACCTGAAGAATCTGCCGTCAATACTCATCAATACACTAGCTCGGCTCTTCACTCACTACCTGTCCGAATGCAAGGCGCCCTCCCACTGGAAAACCAGCAGGAGAGTTCTACTGTTCAAGAAGGGAGACATTCACGACATCGGCAACTATTGCCCCATCTGCCTGTTGTCTGTCATCTACAAGCTTTTTACACGAGTCATCCTGAACAGGATTAGCAGAACACTAGATGAAGGAAAATCATGCGAGCAAGCAGGCTTCCAGAAAGGATTCAGCACAATTGACCATATCCACACAGTAACCAAGCTCATTGAGGTTTGAAGGGAGTACAAGATGCCGCTCTGTCTCACATTCATTGATTTACAGAAAGTCTTTGATTCTGTGGAGACTAAAGCGGTTATCGAAGCCCTAGCCAAACAGGGTGTTCAAACCCAATACATCAAGATCCTTCGTGAGCTGTATTACAGATTCACCACCAGGATCTCACCACTCTACAAAGAAGTGATCATTAATGTGAAAAGAGGGGTTCAACAGGGTGATACCATTTCACCAAAACTCTTCAGCGCCACCCTCGAGAACATCATGCGACAATTAGAATGGGAAGGAATGGGAGTGAAGATAGATGGTCGGCAACTACCCGACCTCCGCTTCGCTGATGACATCGTTCTAATAACACCAAACATTAGCCAAGCACCACAAATGCTGGCTGACTTCGAAGAAGAATGTGGAAAGATAGGTCTACAGCTGAATCTAAAGAAAACAATGTTCATGAAGAATGAACTAGTTCCAGAGGCCCCATTCACTCTCAATGGAACAAACATCTCTGAATGCAGCAGTTATGTGTACCTAGGTCGAGAAGTCAACATGCTGAACGACCTAAAACCTGAGCTGCGCAGGAGGAAGAGTGCGGCATGGAATGCCTTCAAAGGCATCGAAGAAATAGCTAAAAGGACAAAGAACCTCTGGCTCCAGGCACATCTCTTTGACTCCACCATTCTCCCTGCATTAACATACGCCTCAGAGACCTGGACCCTAAGAAAGCAGGGTGAGAATGCTATTCGGGTCTCCCAGGGAGGAATCAAAAGAGCTATGCTTGGAATATCACGCCTCACTCAAGTGAGAGAAGGAATCCGAATTCTGACCTCCTTCGCTATTCCAGAATCAGGGATGCTGTCTCGTTTGCCAAGGCATCGAAAATCAGATGGGCTGGACATGTAATGCGATTTGGAGACAACCGCTGGACTAGAGCCATTACCGATTGGATCCCACGGGATGTCAAAAGATCACGTGGCCGCCAACGTACAAGATGGTCAGACTTCCTTATCAAGACCCTGAAGGAACGGTTTGAGGCTCTTCATATTCCTGAATCAACTAGATACCTTTGGGCTACATTGGCACGTGATAGGGTCCAATGGAAATGTTACTGGCGCCCGCTCAAGCAAATCGATGAATAACAGGATTCAAGTGATCAAGTGATCAAGTGATTTGAGTCATATTTGGTGGTGCTCAGAGCTCACTTCTGACTCTGCACTCCTGAAAGACTTGGGGAACATACAGAGTGCTGGAGATTGAACCCAGGTTGGCAGCATGCAAGGCAAGCATCCTACTGCCATACTATTGCTCTGGCCCCAGATCTATAGATTCTGATATCCACCCACAATCTTCTCAATAAGCCGAATGGAGATATCCTTTAATAAACATAGTCAGGAAATTAGTTCTTACTCAGCCTTTATACATCCCACATTTCCTAGATAGTTCTTGATTGAGTCTCTCAGAGTTATTTTTTGATTTTGTGGGGTTTATTTGCTTTTTTTTCTCTTCTTACACAATGGACAAGTACACAGTTCTCAGAAAAGACAACCTGAGAAGAAATCCAAATCAATGAGCTCTCCCATAATATCCTACTGAAGTTTCAGGAAGAGGCTTCCTTGATGTTCAGTGTGTTGACAGCGGATGAGAGGATGGGGTTACTGGTAATGAGTTTGGGGGGAAATAATAAAATTAAAGAAGAAATCATTTTGCTCTGATGTAGCCCAAGTGCAGGAGGATCACATGCCTTTGAGATACAGACACTGTGAAACCGCCCAGGCTCAGAACCTGAGCCACACCCAGAGAAGAGCGGACCTCTCAGAAAAGGAGATGCTTCCAAGAGAATCTAAAGGTCATGAATAAGAATATGAAAGGACCATTAAGAAGCCAAGGTGTTTCTTCTGTGATAATACTCCCAGATGAACTCTGTGTGTGTGCGTGTGTGTGTGTGTGTGTGTGTGTGTGTGTGTGTGTGTCTTTTTGACTTAGACCCTGCAATGCTCCTAGGTGACTCCTGACTCTACATTCAAATTTCTCCTGGTGGTGTTTGGGGACCAAATGGGATGCCGAGACTGAACCCGGGTTGGATGCGCACAAAATAGACTACCTACTTGCTCTACTATCGCTCTGGCCCCCAGATTAATTTATGGCTCTGTCCCAGATTAATTTTTAAATCACTTCTATTTCTCTCTCTCTCTCTCTCTCTCTCTCACACACACACACAACCTCTTTCCCCTCTCTCTCCTCTCATTTCTCTTAGTAAATTTCCTTAAATAAAATTATTTCACACGATGATTTTGTCTCCTCCTGAAATTCTTTTTGGTTCTGGAGGGAAAGCAACATTACTGGAAAGCCTTGGCAGAGTTTCAGGCTGGCTTTTCGTGGAAAGACCAACTCCTCACTCTAGTCTGGGTCCACAGCTCCCAGAAAATCAAATTATGGGGAGCAGGTCTTGAATCCTGTAGAAAACTGAACTTCAGGTGCAGCTTGCTAACTGCCTCAGAGGGTTGGCAGGACGCTAGCATCCATGCTGCAGAATAGTAGATGCTCCAAGCACATGTTACCAGTCCTAATGCACCCTGAGATTTCCCTGGATGATTCAGATGGGCCAAGAAGAGAGGTGGAAACACCCCTTCTCTTGAGGTGACTTTCCATGCTACCCTCTTCTCCCAAGTTATCTGCAACACTTGGTACGGATAACCAGGAGTCAGGAGACTGGCAAATCCCCAGGAAACCCTACTTCTGGTGGGGGAGTCACCATTCCCATCTGTAACAAATACCCATTTTAGGACACTTTGAAAATTAACACTGGATTAAAATTAGAGCCCTAAATATAATTTCTCAGAATGCTCATGATTTTATTAACTTGTCAAAGCCAATATTTCCATGCCTAATCTCCAGAGGATTATCTGATTCAAATTGTTACTTCTTGCTATACATTCTGTGAAAATATTAAAAGGTTAGTGCTTGATTATCTGATGAAATATATACATATCGTATCCCTCCAAATTAGCATACTTAACCTACTTTGAAGGATAATTTTAATTGAAATGCTATGCAAGAAACTACAAAGCCCATAACTATCAACAGCAAAAGGCAATTGTAAAAAGAGCTGTTGGCCAAGTGTTGTTTTGTAAATTTGAAATCAGTCTCAGAGAAATTTTTTCTTCTAAAAGAACTATAAAGAAAATAAAAGTACAACACAACACCATTGATAAAATGCTATTTATTGGATTCTAGTATTTTTCAATATAGTGCTAAGTGTGGTTAGTGCCATAATTTTTATGTCTCATAATCATTACTTGATATAAGTACTATCACCCCAAATTTCCAGATAAGCAAATGAAGCTCAAGTGTTTTACTGGGCACCTTAGGAATATTAGATTTGAATCATAGATTGGGTTCAAAGCTCTTATTTTGATCACTAAGCAGTATGAAACATAGAGTATAAATACTAGCATAAAGGATGTTT
>JAJIBD010013439.1:0-38695 GCA_021461705.1 Cryptotis parvus | reverse complement strand
GCATCCCATATGGTCCCCTGAGCACCGCCAGGAGTTATTCCTGAGTGCAGAGCCAGGAGAAACCCCTGAGCATTGCCGGGTGTGACCCAAAAAGCAAAAAAAAAAAAAACAAAAAAAAAAAACCATTCATCAGGTCATGGGAGTGAGGTCTATAATTGTTACTGGTGTTTGGCATATCAAATAAGACACGGGTAGCTTGCCAGGCTGTGATTCATACCCTGAATTTATGTCTGGCTCTGCACTCAGGAATCACCCCCTGCCGACAGTGCTCAGGGGACCATGTGGGATGACAGGGATTGATCCTGGGTTGGCCGTGGGCAAGGCAGATGGCCTCTCACTGGACTATTGATTCTGACCCAAACATAGAGACTTTGTAACTGCCTTATTTCACTTAAAGTGTTTTCAAGATATATTCTTGTAAGCGTTAAGACCTTCATTTTAACTTAAACCACTGATAACCATCTCTTGGCTGTTTTTCTGTTTGAATTTTTTTTTGCTTTTTTGGGTCACACCTGGTGACGCTCAGGGGTTTCTCCTGGCTCTGCACTCAGGAATTAACTCCTGGCGGTGCTCAGGGGAACATACGGGATGCCGGGGGATCGAACCCGGGCCGGCACAGACGAGCCGCCTGCAGGGCAAACGCCCTACCCGCTGGGCTATTGCTCTGGCCCCTATTTGAATTTTTTTTTTGTCTGTTTTTCTTCTGGTTCCGATTTTTTTGAGCTTAATGAATAATGCTGCTGTGAACATTCCCATACAGTTTTCTGTGTGGGGATAGCAGACAGGCCCTCAGTTTTCTCTTGGGGCAAATATACGTGATATATAGTATATGTATATAGTAGTATATATATGCATATACGCCACTAGATCACTAGTGTATATATATATGAGTATATATATATATACACACCATAACATATATTTATGTAGGATTGCTAGATCATTTATCTGGGGTTTTTAACTGGGGTGTGTATGAGCCCTTTGGGTCATACCCGGCGATGCTCAGGGGTTACTCCTGGCTCTACACTCAGGAATTCCTCCTGGTGGTGCTTTGGGGGAACATATGGGATGCCAAGGATCAAACCTGGGTCAGCCTCTTGCAAGGCTAATGCCCTTCGTGCTATGCTATGGCTCTGCCCCCCCATAGTATCCTTTTGAGAAACTGCTAGATTGTTCCAAAAAGTGACTGTCCCATTTCATAGTCTCTCCAGAATTGTAGGGCTCCAGCTTCTCTACCGTCTTGCCAACTCCTGTTATTATCTGCCTTGTTTTAGTTTAATTCCTGGCTGTGCTTAGGAATTACACTTGGCGATGCTCAGGGGCTATTCCTTAGGAATAGCTTAGGAATGTGCTTAGGTATAACTGGTGGAACACGGGGTACCCAAGTGGTACCGGGGATATTACCTGAGATTCGTGGGATGCAATACAAGCACCGTGATTATCTCTGTACTAGCTTTCTGACCTCTCGCCTGGCAGGTTTTAATTTTTTTTTCTTTCCAGGCCACACGTGGTTATGATCAGAGTCACTCCCAGCAGTGCTTGGGAAGCTGGCTGGGAGCCTGGTGTCCTGCATGTAAATAGGCTCTTCGGCTCTTAGAACCGTCTCTCCTTTCCAGTAACTTTGTCAATAAAAACATGCAGTGATGACTTCTGTGTGTCCAGGAAACCTGGCGACACGATTAGAAACCTCCATCTTAGTTGTGTTACTCACCACTTAATTGGTTTATTCAGAGAAGTTTGAGTCCCACATTGTTGCTGTTTGAGGCTCTGCTGAGTGTGGTACCACACTTGAAGAGTATTGGGCGTGGTGTTGTGCTAGTAACTCAGAGGATATCCGGCCGTGAGCTCCATTTCTGGGCTGCTAGCGAAGTGTCTTTATTCTTTAATTACACATAATGCCCTTAGCTTTCCCACTGCCTTGGGGTTTCACGGGCCTTTGACAGGCCCCCCGACCTGTTCAGATAATGCCAACCTGGCTCCCTAGACCGGCGGCTGGGAGCTTCTGAGGTGTGGCGGTATTGGCCCTCTCATGACAGAAACACACTTGATTTCTCAGCTAATAATCCACCAAAGTGAAACGTAAGTCTGTTAAACCTTGTTACCAGTGAAGGCTTTCTAGAAAACTAATTTCAGGGACTGCTGGTATCAGTATCAGGGGGATACCCTTAGTGTCATTGTTCAAAGCAGACTCTGGTGTCACTTCTTTGTTTTTTCTTGTCTTTTGGGGTCACACCTGGCGGTGCTCAGGGGTTACTCCTGGCTCTGCACTCAGGAATTAGGCCTGGTGGTGCTCGGGACCATATGGGATGCCGGGATCGAACCCGGGCCGGCTGCAAGACTGCAAGGCCTTACCCGCTGTGCTATTGCTCCGGCCCTGGTGTTAACTCATTCTTGGGCTGGAATTTGCCATGTACTAGCTGTGGGATCTCTTGAACTCCCTGAATCTTCATTTCCTTGCCCATAAATGGAGACCCTTTCTTCCTCCCTCCTTCCCTTCCTCTCTCCCTCCCTTCCTCTTTTAGGATGGGGAAGGAGGGCAACAAAGGGTAACACGTTCAAGAGAACGTGGGCTTTTCCACAGGTGGAGAGAGCCCCAGTACACATCTGGGGAGATGTGGGCAACACCTGTGCTTGGCCACATGGGCTCAGGCAGCATATGCACAGGGAATAACAACGTTCAAAGGTTGCTCTTAAGGCTTTAGATAAAATAAAGCATTTATAATACTCTGGATCCTGCACTCATAATGCTAGGTGCTGTGATTTATTATATATACACACTGACTCAGCATTCTTATTTTATCACTGTTGGGAGATCCCCATGATTTCCCCCTATATTTCAAGTATTCAGTTTAGTTTAGTAATTAAAAGACAAAAGTTCAGGGGCCAGAGCGATAGTCCAGCAGGTAGGGTGTTTGCCTTGCATGCTGCCGGCACATGCCGGCCCGGGTTCGATCCCCGTCATCCCATATGGTCCCCAAGCACTGCCAGGAGTAATTCCTGAGTGCAGAAACAGGAGGAACCCCTGAAAATTGCCGGTGTGACCCAAAAAAAGCAAAAAAAAAAAGTTCAGTAAAGGTTTATTAAGCAGGGGAAATCCAGTTGTGTTTGTTTTGTAGGCAGTAGGGAGTTGTTACTTCTTTGGTGGAGGTAGCAGTTGCAGAATCAGAGCGTCAGTCAGAAGACCAGTGCTGCCGGGCAGAGAGAGTGTTGTGGGTGGTGTTTGCCCCTGCTCCTGGTGAATTGGGCTCAATCCCCAGCATCCCGTATACCCTGCTGAGCACCACCAGGAGTAATTACTGAGCTCAGAGCCAGGAGTTGCCCCCTGCACATTGCCAGATGTGCCTCGTGACCCACACATGCACACACTGCTCGCGCTTTGCTCCTGTGGCTCTGATTAGTGGTAGAAAGAAAACTCTGCCTTTGATCCTCCGTGTCTGTGTGGGACTGGAAGTCGGCCAGAAATGTAAATGAGGGCCGGAGCGATAGTCCAGCGGGTAGGGTTGGTCGTTTGCCTTGTGTGCAGCCGACCTGGGTTCGATCCCCGGCATCCCATATGGTCCCCGAGCACCGCCAGGAGTGATTCCTGAGTGCAGAGCCAGGAGAAACCCCTGAGCATTGCCGGGTGTGACCAAAAAAAAAAAAAAAAAAAAAAAAAAACAAAAAGTAAATGAAAGAAATTTGTAGAAAATTTTTGAGTCAGGACTCAGGAGTCACTCCTGGCAGTGCTCAGGGGAACATACGGGATGCTGGGACTGAACCCAGGTCTGCTGAATGCAAGGCAGATGCCCTACCCATTTACAGAGGGGGGAGGGGGAAGGGAGGGGGAGGGGGAGGGAAGAGGGAAGAGGGGGGAGAAGAGAGAAAAGAGAGAGCGGACAGCCCCCCATAGCTGCTGGGCTGTGCCTGCTATGGCCCCTTATTGGGGTTGCGTGCTGGGTTCCTGCAGTTGGGCTCTGCCTTTTGAGCTGTCAACCCCAGCCCTGAATTTACTTCCAAGGCTTCGTTCTTATCGTTTGAGGCTAATAGGTGGAGGACTGACCAGCCACTTGATTGACTGCTCTCCCGTCTCCCTGGGACACCTACGTGTACTCCTCTCCTGTCCCCTTCTCTCTCCCTGTGTCTCCAGCCTTGCTGTGTGCACAGAAACCTCATTTAGTTCGGGTGCTTCAGGGTGGGTGCCAGAGCTTGGTTTCCCCCTAGAAGTTTATATTTGTCTTACGTATCCGGTGTAATATTTTCAAGTATGCAGGTGACATTTTTGTGAATTAAGCTGTGAATCTTCAGCACTTTGTACTGTAAAATCTTAATTTGTATTTAGATTGCTTAGTGTGTAGGTTTTCTGCCTTTAGCATATAACCTGGTCATTGTAATTTAAATAGAGAATCCACAAAGTCTATCACTCAGCTTTATGGCATCGGTCAGAGCCTTGGCCACATGCCTCTCCCAGTGGCAACAGGAAGCTCCCGGGAAAGAGCCGCAGGCCCCGAGCAGCACCTTGTGAGCATCCATCTCTTCCTGCTTGAGTGCAGGGCTATGTAGGAGACCCTCAAAGGGTCTGAAGCTGAGTTGGCATCCCAGGAGGCTTGTGGTAATGGCGGGAAGTTCTGAGAACAGGGAAAAATTGGTTCACTGAGCTCAGAATGAGATGAGGAGGAGCTAATAGACTTCAGAGCCTGATTGGAGTGGTGCGAGGCCGGGGAGGGGCGGGGCCTAAACAAAGTAGCCGATTCCAGGGGGCTGAGTAACATTCTAACCTGGAGAGGGGCTTCAGAGGGGGGAAAGGGCCTTCGGGAAAGCTCCCAGGAGGCAGATGCGGCCCAAGACTTCTAGGAGGAAACTGCCCTTGGTGCAGGGGAGGCCGATGGTGCAGGGGGTGCATTTGCTTGGTGTTGGGAGAAGCGCGGCAGGAGCACGTCCGAGTCACCGTTGGAGCTGTCTGGGGAGCCCAGTTTGCTTCAGGTGTCGAAGGAGACTAGGAGCCTCCCCGAGTGGGTTCACTTCAGTCTTAAGTGTTGCCACTTTTCCTCTGTGCCAGAGTGCCCTGGGCAGGGAGGGCAGCCGTCGGCTCCAAACCTTCTGTGCTTTCTCTTTGCAGTATGACTTCTCCTTGGAAAGGAAGACCATTGGGTGGGCCGAAGATATTAAGAAGATCCAAGAAGCCCAGCAGGAAGCAGAACGCAGGGCCGAGGAAGCCGAGGCTACAGCGAATTCCAAGAGTGGCCCAGAGGGTGACAGCAAATTCTCCAGGCCCCCCAGTGCCGCCGCGATGCCGCCCCATCAACCCGATCCTGGCCAGCTTACAGCACAACAGTATCCTCACCCCACGCGGGTCAGCAGCAGCGCCACCAAGCAGAAGGCGCTGAGTCCTCCCCACACAAAGGCCGACTTCAACCCTGCCGACTTTGAGTGTGAAGAAGACCCGTTTGATAACCTGGAGTTGAAGACGATCGACGAGAAAGAAGAGCTGCGGAATATTCTCGTGGGAACCACTGGGCCCATAGTGGCTCAGTTACTGGACACGAGTGTGCCCCGAGGTGGCTCGGGTCCGTGTTACAGGACGAGGAGGCCCTGGTGTCGCTGGAGCAGGCCACCCTCGACTTCAAGCCTCTTCACAAACCGAACGGCTTTATAACCTTACCACAGTTGGGCAGCTGTGAGAAGATGGCCCTGTCTTCCAAAGGCCCCCTGCCCCCTCCCTGCCGTGAGCAATATCAAATCTCTGTCCTTCCCCCAAACTGGACTCTGATGACAGCGGCCAGAAGACGGCCAAGCTGGCTAGCACGTTCCACAGCACATCCTGCCTCCGCGAGGGCCCGTTGCTGAGTTCCCGGAAACCTTCCACCCAAAGCAGTGCCAGTGAGCTCAACGGGCATCACACCCTGGGGCTTTCCCGCTTTGAACTTGGATGGTGGCACTGAGGTGCCCACCCCTGCCCGCCTCTGATCTCATCTCCCAGATGCCTTCCCTTTCTGTCTCGTCTTTGTGCACAGAGGAATCACCTCCAAAAACAGGTCCCACGGTGGAGTCTGCCAGAGGCCCCTGGGTTTGAAGCCCACAGAGGCCCCCTTCCTTCCCCGGAGCAGCCACCCTCTTCTTTCAGCTGAACTGGCCTTGGGGATGAGGCATGTGTGTGGTTCTGGAGATTTTCCCCAGCCCGAGGATCAGCTAGTCTGGGTCGAGCTCCCGTGACCTACCCTCCTCCCTGTGAGGCTGTTGTGAATCTTTGTTCTGTGTTCCCGCCGCGCTGAGCCTGGTCTCTCTGTGCTGTGGTCAAAGTGGAGTAAGGTGGCTTCAGGCTGATTGATGTCTTCGTTATTTACTTGTTGTCGGGCCACACCTTGCAATGCTCAGGGCTTCCTCTGGCTCTGTGCTCAGGGATCACTCCTGGTGGGCCTAGGGAGACCGTTTGCAGTGCTGGGGATCCAGTCTGGGTTTTCTCCATGCAAGACAGGTGCCCTCTCTGCTGTACTATCTCTATCTCTGACCTGTAAATACCTTTTTTTTTTCTTTTTTGAGTCTTACCCAGCAATGCTCGGGTTACTCCTGGCTCTTTGCTCAGGAATTACTCCCTGGCGGTACTCAGGGGACCACATGGGATGCGGGGATCCAACCCGGTTGGCCGTGTGCAAGGCAAACACCCTCCCCACTGGACTATCGCTCTGGCCCCTGACCTGTAAATATCTTAGCAATTAATGCTCGAATTCCTTTTCTTGCTCACTGGGAATTCTGCAGTAGCTCAGTGACGTAACACTTGCCTTGTTTGTGTGGAGGCCCTGAGTTTGAGCCCTACCACAGCAAAGAAAGATTGGAATTTGGATTCGGTGTTGCGGGTATGCTGCATGGCGCATCCCGGAGAAGATCTGGCTTAGTCACACAGTTGCAGACACAGAGGGTCCCTTTGTTTCCCACCACGCTGGGCTGTGTGAGTGGCAGAGCACGTGAGTTAGTCCAGAATTCCAGGTGGTACGAAGCCTTGGCTGCAGCAGAAGGTGGTTTTTTTTTTTTTTTTTTTTGGGTCACACCCGCGACGCTCAGGGGTTTCTCCTGGCTCTGCACACAGGAATTACTCCTGGCGGTGCTCGGGGGACCATATGGGATGCCGGGGATCGAACCCGGGCCGGCATGGCCCGGCCGCGCGCAAGGCAAACACCCTCCCGCAGGGCTGTTGCTCCGGCCCCCCTCTGGCCCCTTTTTTCTTGAAGATTTTCTTTCCACACTTTTCTTTCTTCCATTTTGTTCCCTGGAGGGCAGGTTCTCTTTAGTCCTTATGGACTCAGTACCTTTTTTTTTTTTTTTGGGTCACACCCGATGACGCTCAGGGGTTACTTCCTGGCTCTTTTCTCAGGAATTACTCCTGGCGGTACTCAGGGGACCACATGGGATGCCGGGATCGAACCCGGTCAGCCGCGTGCAAGGCAAACGCCCTCCCCGCTGGGCGATCGCTCCCGGCCCGGTATCTTTAACCCTTAGGAAGGCTTACTTGGATTCCAGGGTAGGAGCTGGGCAGGTTCACGTCGCGGGTGCCCGAGACACGCGCTCCGGAGAAAGCCCCTGGGCTGCGGCCTGCCGTGCTTCCATCCACACACGGTTTAGTCTCGGGCACACCGCGTAGCAGCTGCAGGGAACAGGCCCTTCCCCAAGACTCGAGGTCCCCAGGTTTTGTCAGTGAGTACGCACACGTGTGTGTCCTCAGCAGGGGGAGCCTGGCTGGGCTCCTGGTGGTCTCAGCGCACGGGCCTGGGCAGAGGGCTAGCCTCTCGCTCACTTCCAGCTCGCTGCTGCCTGTCAATGCCCATGAACCTTGGCTCAGACAAGTGCCGCCGCCCTTAGTGTTACCGCCTAGCACTGGGCTGTGGCCTCGTTCCTCCTAGGCAGTTGTGTGGCTACTCCCACATGACTCAGTGTGTGCTGCAGAGACCCTGGGAGGATGAGGAAGTCTCAGCCAGCACCTGCCCCCACCCTGTGTGTGTGTAGGCACACTCATGCACACATGCTCAGGCACGCATGCACATGCACACACACTCACACACTTAAGCTCACACGCAACACATGCTCATGTGTGCTCACATGCATTCGCACACACGCATGCTCATTCAAGCACACACACATGCATGTTCACACGCACACACACACTCGCGCTTCTCCCCCGCTCTTACACCTCGTGGTGCTCAGGGATCACTGCTGGCAGTGCTCAGGTTACCATACATGGGCCAAGGACTGAATCAGGGTCACACATGCAAGGCGAGTGCCCTGCTGTCCTCTCTACACCTGAACTGTTTTCTTGGAAGGGGGCAGGCAGACCCGCGGTGCTCCGTTACTCCCAGCCTTGTGCTCAGGTGGGATGCTGGGGAGCGACCCGCGGCGGCTGTGGGCAGTTTTACTCTCTTTTCAGTGAATCCTTGCTCTCTTCCCTTTACCATCGGTGTGACAGTTGGGATCACACATACGGATACTCGCACATGACGATCACGTTGGTTGCTGGGGGTCACCTGCTTTAGTTGTAGCTAGTCGCCGAGCCCTGTGGACTACTGTGGCACCAGGTCCCAGACAGTGGAGCTGCCAGGCCGTGCTTGGTACCAGTGGGCAGCATCAGGGTCTAGCCCCAGGCGGGCTGGGAGGTGCCTCCAGCCCCTCTCAGGATTCCTACCTAGCTAGAATTTGGTTCTTGTTGTTTAAAGTCCATCCAGTGTTTGGGTTTCATTTTCAGATTTTGAGTTTATAGTTTATCTAGAAGTTGAGAAATCTCTGGGATCATCTTTTTTTTTTTTTTTTTCTTTTTGGGTCACACCCGGCGATGCTTATGGGTTTCTCCTGGCTCTGCACTCAGGAATTACTCCTGATGGTGCTCAGGGGACCATATGGGATGCCAGGGATCGAACCCGGGCCAGCACAGGCCGGCCAGGTGCAAGGCAAACGCCCTACCCGCTGGGCTATCGCCTCCGCACCCAATCTCTGGGATTATCTTGGGAGCCGTCTTGTCCAGCCCTGTTACCGCTGGTCCAGTACTACAGCACGTGCCTCCTAGAAATAGTGCCCGTTTGTGTCTTTTTTTTTTTTTTTTTTTTTTGCTTTTTGGGTCACACCCGGCAATGCTCAGGGGTTACTCCTGGCTCTGCGCTCAGGAATTACTCCTGGCGGTGCACGGGGACCATATGGGACGCTCGGGATCGAACCCGGCCGGCACAGGCGCCGCAAGGCAAACGCCCTACCCGCTGGGCTATCGCCTCCGGCCCCCGCTTGTGTCTTTTTAAAAAATATTTTATTATACTAGTGTGAGATATACAATTACGAAGATGTTCATATTTGGTTTTCAGTCATACAGGGTTCCAGCACCCATCCCTCCACCAGTGCCCCCTTTACCACCAATGTTCCCGATTCCCTTCCCCCTCCCCAGCCTACCTCTATGGCAGACGTTTTGCCGCCTCTCTCTCTCTCTCTCTCTCTCTCTCTCTCTCTCTCTCTCTCTCCCTCTCCCCCACCCCCTTCTCTTACACATTGTGGCTTGCAATACATACATTGAGGTTATCATGTGTATCCCTTGCCTATATTCAATGCTCTGTTCTAGGCTGGTGTTATCGCTTCCAACGATAATTAGCACTGTTCCCTTCCCTGTCTTCGGTTTGTGTCTTAAGTTGTATTTTAAATAATTATTTTTTTTTCCTTTTTGTGTCACACCCGGCGATGCTCAGAGGTTACTCCTGGCTCTGTACTCAGGAATTACTCCTGGCGGTGCTCGGGGACCATATGGGATGCTGGGGATCCAATCTGGGTCAGCCACGTGCAAGGCAAACGCCTCCCCGCTGTGCTATTGCTCTGGTCCCCTTAAATGATTTTTTTGACAGAGAACTTTCTAGTTCAGATGTTTTTCAGCTAGTGTAGGGGTCACACCTGCCTTCTCTCATGCTCAGTGTCAGCTGCCGGGAGCCACAAGCCCACCGTGTCTTTGTTCTGCTGCCATTGTGCCCCTGACAAAAACCTGCCTCCCTCCCCCCCCCCTCCCTTCCTTTTGCCACTGGCTCTCAGGTTCAAATCCCTGGCACCACATTCCCTCCCCGAACACCACCAGGGCCCACACCTGAAAGCCAGGAGTAGCCTCAGCATTGCCAGGTGTGACCCAGCCTCCTGGCCCTTTCCCCTTAAAAACCAAAGAATTTTCAAGATAGGGGGCTAGGGGTGATATCTTGGCAGTTAGGTCACTTGCTTGACCCTGGGTTGACTCCCTGGAATGGCAAAAAATGTTTTGAACTGCATTACTCCCCTTTGGTAAAGAAAGTGCTTTACAGAGAGTGCGGCTCACTGACGGCCCTCCGCGCACAGTGCAGCCTTGCTCTGCCCTGACGTGCTCTGCATCTTCCCTGCATTCCGGCAGGTTGGAAAATGACCAGTGGTGGCCTGTGTTCAGTCACTGTGGGAGGCCCTGAGGTCCTCGAAGGCTGAAATCTGATGTGCTGGTCTACTGTGTAGGAGTTAGGTTTTGTTTTTTTTTTTTTTTAGTACTTAGATTTTTTTTTTTTTTTTTTTTTTGCTTTTTTGGGTCACACCAGGCGATACTCAGGGGCTACTCCTGGCTCTGCACTCCAGGAATTACTCCTGGCGGTGCTCGGGGTACCATATGGGATGCCAGGGATCGAACCCGGGCCCAGTATGGGCCAGCGTGCAGAAGGCAAACGCCCTACCCTGCTCTGGCCCCTGATTTTTTAAATTCTTTTTTTTTTTGGGGTCACACCCGGCAATGCTCAGGGGTTTCTCCTGGCTCTGCACTCTGCCAGTGCTCGGGGACCATATGGGATGCCAAGGGATCGAATCCGGGCCGGCATGGACCAGCCGCGTGCAAGGCAAACGCCCCTACCCGCTGGGCTATCGCCCCGCACCTGATTTTTTAAATTCTTTCTCTGGAATTCCTGCTGGAAGTCCTTGACTATTTCCCTAATTTCTTTTTCTATCTTCGTCATGTTTTATTTTGGGGGGCTATCGCCTTCATTCTTTTTTTTTAAAAAAAAAATCAACCTTTTATTTATTTTATTTATTTTTTTTATTTTTTTGCTTTTTGGGTCACACCCGCAATGCTTATGTGTTATTCCTGGCTCTTGGCTCAGGAATTACTCCTGGTGGTGTTCGGGGACCATATGGGATGCCGGGTTGGCTGTGTGCAAGGCAAACGCCCTACCCGCTCTGGCCCCAGAATGTCATGTTTTTAAACCTCTGAACCCTTAAACATGTATATAATCTCAAACCAAATCGCTGTGAGATAGTTACAAAGTTGATTATGTATAGGGGGTTTAATGCCTTATGTTTGGTGACTTTCGTTTTCTTTTCACGTTTAAGATACTCGGAAACAGGATCCTAGACTGAGAAGTGGGGGCCGTGGAGGGGCCTGCTGGCGCCCTGCCCTGTCACTGTCGCTGGGGCTGGGGTCTGCAGAGAGCTTGAGCTAAGGATTCTGCCTCAGGGCATAGGTCGGGGGGGGGTGGGGCTCACCTGTTTTGGTCTTTCACTTAACTGTGTTCTAGCTTTTTTGTCTTTCAGGGGCTGTGGGTGCTTCCATGTGACACTGAGGGGCCCAGGCAATTATAAGCCACCCCAGCAGGTGGTTCTGTGTGAGGGTCTGAGGAGGAAATGGTGCTTTTTTGGCCCTGCCATATTGGGGACCACCAGAGTTACCTTCCCCTCTCCCCTGCAGCCCCTTGTGGTGCTGGGCGCCACCAGGGTCCCTCGGGGTCTCATGACTGACAGTATGCCCTGCCCTGATGCTGTTCCGGAGGCGAGCAGAAGGTGCAGCATGGGCCTGCAGACTCCGGCCAGTGCTGGGCTTTCTCAGCCGACTGCAGACAGCATATGGCCGTGCCGCATCACTGGCGCGCTGCCAGGCCTGTCTGCCTGGCCTTTCCCTCATTCCCGGAAGTGGGCTGAGCTCTGAGACAGTTGGTGACCTTGCCCCCATGTGTGTGTGGAGGGAGGCCTTGAGGGAGGATGTCAGCGTGCTGTCTCTGCAGTGGGCAGACTGGAGCCAGGAGCCGGCGCAGGCTAGCCCTTAGTGCTGTAGCAGCAGTGCCCGCTGCAGTCTCTCCCGTCACTGCCCTGCGCCTGAGCAGGTCCCTTCCTCCACCTGTCCCTTTGGCATCTTCAAAAGAAGTTGTGACAGGGCTGGATAGTACAGTGGGTAGGGGTGCCTTGCCTGCAGCCGACCTGAGTTTGACCCCCTGGCATCCCATATGGTCCCCCAACCCCTCTAGGAGTGATGCCTGAGCGCCACCGGGTGTGGTCCATAAAGAAAAAACAAACAACAACAAGCCATTAGAGCCAGTTTAGGCCTCGGCCCTAGGGGGCACTAGCTGAACTTTGTCTTGCTCTGCTCAGGGAGTTTGGGCTGGGGCACATGTGGCTTCTGTTGCTCGGTTGTCAGGGGCCGTGGTGCGGACCCGCCTTCTCGCCTGGGACAGGTCTTGATTTTCTGATTTCTCTCCCGTCAGGTTACACCTCCTAATTTCTTAATGTCACAAGTGCCCAATGCTCCCAGCTGTCCCCAGGCCTGCTCTGAACTGCAGACGCTGTCGCCCAGTGAGCGGCAGTGTGTGGAGACAGTGGTCAACATGGGCTACTCAGGTGAGTGTGTGCTGAGAGCCATGAAGAAGAAAGGCGAGAACATTGAGCAGGTACAGAGCCCCAGCCTCCACGACCAGCACCTCAGTTGCTCTTGCTTGAGGCTGCCCAGGGGCATCCCAGCAGCGCCTCCTGCCCCACTGGGGGTGGGCGGGCTGGGAGAGGGCAGGGCAGCTGCGGCGGGAGCCCCTTTGCAAGGGAAGTAAGGGGAGTGCCTGTTCCTGCAGCTGTCACTGTCCCCAGGCCGGCACTCTTGAGGCACAGCCCTTTGCGCCGTAGGCAGAGCGCACCTCTGCTGGTTTGTGGGCAGCTCCAGGAGGCAGAGACCAGCATGGCACCGTGTGCTCAGACCTGTATCTTTCCTCAGATTCTCGACTATCTCTTTGTACACGGACAGCTGTGTGAGAAGGGCTTCGACCCTCTCTTGGTGGAAGAGGCTCTGGAAATGCACCAGTGTTCGGAGGAGAAGGTAGGTGCCCTCGGGAGGAGACAGGCCTGTCCAGACTGCAGGGGGCCGGTCAGACGCTCAGCAGTCGGGTGGGGACAGCGCCCTGGATCAGGTGTTTGGTCCCTACTGTGGTGGTGCCGGGTGAGGGTCAGGATTAAGGGGATATATGTAGTCCCTGATGGGTCGGTCATAGGCTCAGCATTAGACACGAGTGACTGGACGAGGGCCCTGGCAGACTCTCCTACGACTGTCCAGCGGGCTGTGGCTGAACCACATGCATTTGCTCCCTTATCCCCTAGATGATGGAGTTTCTTCAGTTAATGAGCAAATTCAAGGAAATGGGCTTTGAACTGAAGGACATTAAGGAAGTTCTCTTGCTGCACAACAATGACCAGGACAATGCTTTGGAAGACCTCATGGCTCGGGCGGGCGCCAGCTGAGACCAGCCCCCCGTGGCCGGCCACGGAACTACCCTGCAGGTGGCCTTCCAGAGCCCAGCTGCGGGAAGGGGCGGGAGGTGGAGACTCAGTCTGTGAGCCTAGACCCTGAGCTGGGGAGGAAGAGGAGATGAGCTTGTGAATGCCCCTAGGGCGTACCGACTGCTTCTGTCTGTATGTGAGTTCTTCCCACCTTGGCCCTCCAGCCACTTCCAGGCTTCCTGGGGTCTGTGCGTCCTTAGCTGAAACCTGGCCTAGCTGCCCAAAGGGTCAGGGAGAAGGGGTGGGAGGGCTGGACTCGGTGCTGCTCTGGGGCTAGACTGAGCTCGAACCCAAGTTGAGTGCAATTGAAAGGTTCTTCCAGGGTTTTCTTTCATCCCCTTTGAAACAGTCTCTAGTGTTACACTGGTTCTGCGAGTCTGAGGTGGGCGCCACTTCTGGGCCGTTTGCCTCTGCCGCCAGGCGGTCACCAATGCTTTCCTGCCCCAGCCCTGGCCACAACCCCAGGTTTCTGCACTAGGAAGCAGCTGCCAGTTTAAGGAATTGGCTCTTCCTTTCCTCGCCCAGAGAAGGGGGACAGGCCAGGAAGTAGTCGCCCACACTAACTGCACCTCAGTTCTCCTCGGAGGACGGCCTCTCCTCCTGCCCGGCCCAGGACGGCTGAGTAACACCTAGTCAGTAGAATGGTCGCCCGGTTTGTTTTGTATTATGTTGTACATCATTAAAGATCTAAATACAAAGAATATACAGTCTTGATGAATCTAAAGTAATTTGCTAACTATTTTGATTCTTCAGAGAGAACTACTAATAAAAATATAAAAGGTTTACCTTGTTGTGATTATTTATGACCAGGAACTGTTTGCCTCTGGGAGAGGGGGTGGGAATGGGGTGGTGAGAGCTTCCTGTGTGCCCTGCTGGGCGGGGAGGGGGAAGGGGTGGACCCACTGATTTTCTTGTTTCAGGAGTTCCATCCTCTGACCCAAGGGACCCAGGAGCTGTCACTGGTTTTTCCTGGGTTCTGGTTTGCAGAGGCGAACCCGATGACTTTGTTTAAACCTGACTACTGCAGGGGCTGGAGTGATAGCACAGCGGGAGGGTTCGATCCCATATGGTCTCCTGAGCACTGTAGAGCCAGGAGTAGCCCCTGAGCATTGTCAGGTGTGACCGCCCCTTCAAAAAAAACTGCTTAAGAACTCTGGCTGGGAAACAGCGAGAAGCAGAGGGCTGAGCTGCTGCCCGCTCAGCCTGTGCTGGGCTCATGAGGAGTCCTGGAAAGGGGGGCAGGGCCAGGCTCCCCTCCTCCCGGTCAGACCCCAGAGGCCTGAAAACCTCATGCATCACAACCGCTGTCACTTTCCAGGTCTGGACTTCAAAGCTCAGCAGAGCCACACCCAACGGAATATTCGAAGTTTCAAGCCCAGGTATGCTCGACTGGGTGATCGAATCCACCAGTTCTCTGGGGAGCTGAAGCTGGGGCGCCCTCCCCCAACTCAATGCCGTCCAGCAAGGCCTGGTGGGCCCGCCCAGAAGTGCTATCGGCTGGGACCATACATGGGGGAGTCCCATGTACCCCCGGTGGCACACGGGCGCTCCAAAAACCTAGTATATTCATCTAACTGGTATCCCATCACAATTTCTAGAAACGAAGTGCATGGGCACGAGGTGTGGTCTGGAGAACCACCTCGGTAACATCCTATACAGTGGACTCAAATGGCACAATGGAGATTTGAGGATCTCCATTGACTTGTCTAACACCAGGTTCATCGACCGTATTTAGAGAAGTAGCTCCAACAACCAATATAGAATGAATTGTTTAGTGTATGAATAGGAAAAGCTCAAATAGACGTAGAGATAAATGTGAAATAAGTGTTGTCAGTAGCTGTAGTGATGGTGTGTCTGGGATCGTCAGTAGAAAACCACTGTGTTCTGGAAACCCAGAAAGTGAATCCAAGAACAGAAACTGGCCGGACACCCACACATCTGCCTAGGGAAAAAAAGAGGCATGACCTTATCATTACTGTTCCCTTATATGAGCTGTAAGGACCAACATGATTGATGCTGGTAAGTGAGCAGCCATCGCGAGGGGGATGGTGGTGGGAGGGAAATGCGGGTCTCTGGTGGTGGTGGGGGCACACTGGTGGTGGGATTGGTGCCGAATGATGAATCTTTCCAGCAACTATTGTGAAAAAGTTTGTACTTTGTAAATCAAGGTGTTTAAAATAAATCATTAAAAAAACTAAGAAAAATAAGATATAGGCTTTAAAAACATTTTACGTTATCAAGTTATAATTGATTTACAATTTTGTAAAATTTCAAAGGTTAGCTCTGTTCATCTACCTGTGTGCAGTCACCACCTCTACAATTAAAGATCTCTTACTTGGGGCTGGAGTGATAGCCCAGCGGGTACGGCGGGATCGGCGTTTGCCTTGCACCTGGCCGGCCAGGGTTCGATCCCCGGCATCCCATATGGTCCCCCGAGAACTGCCAGGAGTAATTCCTGAGTACAGAGCCAAGAGAAACCCCTGAGTGTCGCGGGGTGTGACCCAAAAAGAAAAACAACTGCTTAAAACACAACCAAAACCTTGTCATTGCTTATCTGGGCCCGAACAGACTGATGACTCCTACAAGGGGACGAGGTGGCACAGGCGCAGCCCCCGGGAACACGCCCATGTGCTCTGCACTAGACAGGGCTGAATCCAGACTGCTCCAGCCTCAGCAGTGCTGCAGTCTCTGATGACATTTCACCGCCAGTTTCTCCTATACTGGTAGTGGCCCAGTGGATACTGAGAGAGGCTGGGTTCTGAGCCTCCAGACTTGCCTTTGGAGCAGGAAGTGGCGCCTTTGCCGCCCTGTAACTTAGATCTCATTTTATTTTTAACTTTCAAAATCGTTTACTTTTTAGTTTTCAGGCTACACTCGTCAGTGCTTAGAACTGCACTCAGGATTTACTCCTGGCGATGCTTGCTTTCAGCCTTTTAAAAACCCTGAAAAATGGGGCCGGAGCAATGGTAGCAACAGGTGAGGCACTTGCCTTGCACGTGGCTGACCTGCGCTTGCTGCCGCCATTCCCGAGCCCGCCAGGGGTGAGTGAGTGCAAAACCCGGAGGAAGCCCGCGCACTGCCGGGAACCCCCTGGGGGTGGAAAACGCCTTGGAAAGTTATTCTTGGCCTGGAGGAAGTGAACAGTGACTCTTCATCTCACCCCAGGTGGCTGGGAAGCAAAGGGAAGTTTGTGGTTTTTGCATGCTGCCAGGACTTGAACTCAGGGCCTCACTCAGGGTACAGGGCCACACCCCTATTTTGTGTATTTCTGGTCTTGAGCTTCCTGCCATGTAGATACGTAGCATGTAGAAGTCACACAAAGGGCCGGTGGGATGTGCAGACTTGTGTGTTCGCGTGTCCCTGCTGTCGAGCGCAGGATGGGCCTGGCCTAAGCGAGTCGGGAGTGCAGCTGCTCCGAGATTCTGTTGACTAATGATTCTAGGAGGGGCTAGGGGCCAGAAGTCAGCCAGGAGGGTTTGGAGGGTGTACCCGGCAAGGCCAAGATGAGACACTGCGGGGGTGTGGCGCCCCTCTGCTGGCTCAGCACGGAGCTGCACAGTGGCGGCCCCGAGCGGCTGCTTCTCAAGTGCTACAGTTCCGGACGCTAAATCAAGGTTTATTCACGTTCTCAGAAGGAAACGGAAAGTTGGGATCAATCCCACAGGCCCCAGAGGCAGACTCATCCAGACCATGTCACCTCTTACCACTGAGACCCCAATTCCAGAACACCTCGGGCCGGGACTCGCTAGGCGGAGGAAAGGAAGGGCCGGCCTCACTCGGGTCTCTGCTGTCCGGCCAGGCGCTGAGGGCACCCAGTAGCCCCGGGTCCTGACTGCCGCCCCTAGGACGCCTCTGTCCTCTGAGGGGCTGTGGGCAGCCTGTGGCAGGCCAGGTACAGCTGCAGCCGGGTCCGCAGGCTCTGGATACACTTTGATTTCAGAGCCATGATTTCATCCAACTGGACCACAAAATCTTCGAAATCCTGAGGAAGGAAACAGGAGAAATGGAGCCTTGCCAGGTTGGTTTCTGAGCTCAGCCCTGGCCTTGGGCTGGGAGCTGCAGGCTGGTGGCTGTGGTGTGGCAGAGGGGGCCTCTGGGTGAAGGCATTTAGGGAGAGGCTCTGTGGAGCCGAGGATCAGGGGAGAAGGACCCTGACCGTCCTGTGGGCAGTCCCTGGCGTCATGGGGACCCCCTTGGTAGCCCCCAGCGGTCCTCACAGCCCTGGGCTCACAGGGACCCGTGGGGCCCTGGGCCGCGCAGTGGGCAGTGTGACAGCAGACAGAGCCCACTCACTGGCCACAGGGAGTTTCTGACAGCCCCCGGCCCAGCCAAAGCCACTCACGTGGGGTGCCAGGCGGCTCATCAGTGCCTCCTCCTGGAAGCTCAGCTCGGCCATTTCGTCCAGTTGCTCCTGGTGAGCTCGGATGACCACCTGTCTGGAACCCCAAAGCAACGCTTGTCATCCTGTTGGCCTCCCACCTCCTGGGGACTTCCTGGAGCCAAGACTCATTTCAGGTCAAGCACGCCCTCTACCAAAGCAGCCAAGGCCCCAGAGAAGAGATGGCTCTGAGGGTCCCTGCAGGGCTCGGCCCCCGCCTGCAGTCTGTCTGTTTATCCCAAAGTAGAGGGTCTTCTTTCTATGTACTAATTTGTCTTTTGGGTCTCACCTTGCTCTGCACTCGGAATTCCTCCTGGGATCCACATGGGATGCCGGATAGAACCCGGAGCCGTGTGCAAGTCAAACGCCCTCCCTGCTGGACAACCGCTCTGGCCCCAGCGGAAGGATTTGAGCAAGTGACTGGGGCAGCGACCTTTGGTTGGCTCCTGTCCCTTGTGGTAGGCCCACAGGCTAACTAACCGGTGAACTGGCCTTTGCACGTGACTGACCCTGGTTCCTCCCTGCCACCACGTGGGTCCCTGGCAAGACCTGGGTTTGAGTCCTGAGCAGAGCTAGGAGTAAGCTCTGAGCACTGCCAGGTGCCCGCTGCCCTCCTCTGCACTCTCAAACCACCTCTATCTTGGGCACCTGCCAGCCACATAGTGGCCCCCAAGCTCCCCAAGGGCATTTGGCCACACAGTGGGTCCACCCCTGCCCTCCTCCTCCTTCACTTCTCAGGCTGCCCGTTCTCTCGCCTCTCGTCTGTCTCGGCTCTGGGCAGCCCCTTTTGCATCTCTGAGCTTCACCGAGCTAAGGCACCCCCTCCCTCCTCCTCCTCCCCTAGCAGGCCTGAGTGTATTTTATTGAAGGCGTGGTCATCTATCTTTGAAAATGGTAATTTTCCCTTTCTGAAAGGCTCACCTTCTCATCAATGCACATGAGGTCTGTCTACATCTCTCTCGCTCACTCGCCCTTTCCAGAGTTGGGAGAATGTCCAACTTACTGTGCATGTCCCAGGGAGGATGGAGGCAGGGTCCCGCAGTCCCAGATGTACGGGTGCAGGCCAGCAGAGTGCCTGGTCTCGTCAAACTCCTCGGGGCCAGTCCATGCTGGGGCCACACAGAGTCCTCACGGAAACAGGGCAACTGGACGTAGTCCGCGCACACACCCTGTTCCTGCCCGCTGAGCCCCTGCGGACACTTGCTCTCCTGGGCACACAGCCGCGTGGCTGGCTCTCCATCCCCTGCTGCTGGGCTGAGCCCCGGCCCTCGAGGGTGGCTGGCGTGGAGAGCTCCCGGAAGCCGCCAGAGCCACCCCTCTTGCGCCTCCTCAGCATCGGCATCGAACTGCTCGCTGGTCCCGTGCTCCTGGGAGAAGGGCATCGTCTCCCGGCTCTGCCTGGTGGCCCTGAGGTCAGCCTCCTCGGCAGGGAGTTTGTCAGGGGTGATGGCGGATGGGGGATGGGGACAGAGTGGGAAGCTCACCCCCAGGCTTGCTGTCAGGTGACGAGGAGAGCCACAGGGACCCAGCGGCCCGAGACACTACCAGGACTTCCTCTTGGTCCTCCGAAGACAGCGTGTGCTCTGGGGACCCCCTTGTACCTGCAGTCAGGAGTCTATACGCAGCCCTGTCCTGGGCCGACCGGTCCAGGGGAGCCTCCTCCCCCTTCAGCATTCTCCAGGAGCGACACAGTGAGGGGAGCCATCAGCCCAGAGGTGTATTCTGAGCAGGAGCCCAACTCCCTCCGAACCTTCTCCTGGGGAAGAGTCGCCACAGGCACTGCTCTGGCCACTGGTCTGGGGCTGTTCTGGCTGGCCTCTCTCGAGAGCTGCTGGCCCGGTCCCTCTGGTCCGGGGATCCCGATGTTGCCATGTGGGACAGTGACAGGGGAGAAACCATCCTTGTCCAGGAGGGGTGCTTCGAGAGGCCGCTCACCCCTGAAGGCCTCCTCTGTGGGGGGCAGCAGGGGGCTCCCCTGGGTGTCTCTGGAAGAAGGCCCTGAGGAGGGGCGTGCCCTGCTCTGTACCAGTCCCAGGGCACCTCCCCGGGCTCGAGTGTGGCTCTCCTGGGGCTCCTGGCGTCCCAACAGTGCAGCCAGGCGCCCTGCAGAACGTTCTCGTCACCGCCTGGCCTGGGGCTGAACGACAGACCCTGCCGCCAGCCCCTGGTTGGCCAGCGGGCCCTCGGGCTCGGGCTCGCTCTGGTGGAGGAAGAAGGAGTCTCTGCTCTTGTCCCGGGGGCCTCTCTGCTCAGGAGCCCTCTGACTAGAGAGGTGGGAAAAGGAATCCTCGCTGAAGTCACTGTCGTCAGGCTCCTCGGCAGGGATGCCTCGGGGCTGTCCGGCGCCTGGGCCCGGTACTGACACAGGAGCTGCTCCAGGGCTGGTAGTGCAGCTTGTGCTGCAGGAGGGCGGCCGCTGGAACTGCTGGTGGTAGACGCGCAGGTGGGCCTCTCTGTCCTGCTGCCGCGGGGTACGCAGCTCCACACGCCCGGCCGCAGGCCAGCTCGCTCTGGGACACCAGCTGCTTCTGCACAGGCGGCACCTTCCGGCTCTGGGGAGGCAGCTCCCTCTCTCTCGGAGCAGGGCGGCACCGATTCCTCTGCCCTCTTTTTGGGGAGCTGTCCGGGAGCTCTGCCGAGGCCAGTGGGCAGGGCACCCTCCTGCGGGATGACTGGCTCTGGGGCCACCCCTTTCCCAGGAGCTTTTGGGGCAGTCGAGAGAGGAACGTTGGGAGGGTGACTGGCCAGCGGGGGGGGGCCTTCCCTCTGCTGGAGCCAGGGGGCCGCTGTGAGTGGTGGCTGCGGGCCCAGCCTGACTTTTTTGGGGGAACACTTGTCCCCTGGCAGGGCCCCGGGGAGCTCTGGATTCGCTTTGGAGACGCGCTCCCTGACGTCTGGCTCCGGCTGGACGCTGCTGAGCAACACTTCATGCCTTTCTTTAGCTCTTTGACCCTGCGGAGGACAGACGGTGGTGAGGAGGGGACCCCTGCAGCTCCCGAGCTGCTTCCCTAAGAGCTCAGGAAAATCACGTGTGGACGCAGAGCAGGACGAGGGTGTGGAGTCTGAACCCACAGGGGAGCAAGGAGATGAGGGGACCCAGCAGGAACTGCCTCCTTTCAGCAGAACCAAAAGAACCAGAAGCTTCTTGGGGGCCACGAGCAGGCTCTGACAGCCCAGGAACACCCCGTGTGGGGCCAGGCTGGGGGCCGTGGGTGCAGGGTCCACTCAGAAGCCTGTGTCCCCCTGCCCTGACTCCACAGAGGTCCCGCTGCCTGACCTCTAAGCTTGCCTGGGACAGCGGCCCTTGGACCCTGGGCACTCAGGGAGCAGCAGCCTACGGAGCAGCCAGGCCCAGTCCACTGCTCTGCTAAGCATCTGTCCACTCCCAGGGTTCCCCACTTTCAGCACTAGCAGTGTTGAGTTTTTTTGGTGGGGAGGCCACACCCAGCAGTGCTCAGGACTTACTCCTGACTCTGCACTCAGGAATTACTCCCTGGTGGGGCTCAGGGGCATTTGTGGTGCCGGGAACAAGCTCAGCTCGGCTGCATGTGAGGTGAGCACCGTCACTGTACTATTGCTCTGGGCCAAACGATTCTTTATTGGTGGGGGCAGCCTTAGCCCCTACCCACTGGTAGCGAGGTAGCTACCCACTGGTAGCCCCACAGCGGTACCCACATTCAAAGGTTTCCAGGCATCAACAAATATCCTGGTGGCACAACCACCCTCCAAGAAAAGTAGAGATCCTCACTGGGTTCCACCAGGGAACTGGCAAACACAGAAACTCGAGCACTAATTAGGTCTGTGCTGAGCTTCAATTCTGTGTGAGAGTATCTCTCACTCTGTGATACATAAAACCCCATAAAGACCTGTAAGAATCTGGAATCACAAGAGGAAGCCGGGTAAAGATGGAACTTTCCAAAGGTTTACATTCCCTGGGGGAAACAGCACCTCTGCCTGGGCCTCCGAGAAAAGACCTTTTCCAGCGTTTTAGTTTTAATCAGATCCTGACTAGCAAATGCTCCCACCCTGAACGCACTGATCTCATCTGAAGGGCAAATGCTCCCCCTAGCTGTTCCTGAAAACCACGGTGGTTGGACATAGCACCTGACTGAAGTCTGATCTGAGGCATGCAGGCAGGTGGCAGGGCTAAACCGAGTGTCACAGGGGACACCAAGAGGACACTGTATCCAGGGGCCGAGCTCAGAGATGTGCAGGACATTCCTGCAAGACCAAGCAGGTGCCGAGCAATTCCAGGCTGTTTCAGGTTATTTCCTGCACTAGAACTGGAACTACTTTGCATTGAGAGAAGCACCAATATTTCTCCCGAGTAAATGATTCCAGAAGCCAGAGGGCTAGAGGAAATCTTGTTTTGTTTTGGGGTCACAGCCCACAGTGTTTGGGGGCCATGCGGGGCAGCGGCTGGAAACCAGGAAACCAGCTTCCCACAGAGCATGCGCTCAGTCCTATGAGCTACCCCCCCTAGCAGGAACCTTAAGTAAAGGGAATCTGGTCACTGACGCTTCCCAACGCACTTGCTCCTGCCACACAACGGGGGTTCAGCTGGAACTCGTTCACTTATTCAGCTTTGATCCTGGGCCACACTGGCTGTGCTTAGGGACTACACTGGGCTCAGTTGCTGGGTGACTACATGCAAGGCAAGTGCTGTGCCCACTGTCCTATTGCTCTAGCTCCTCCTCACATTTCCTCATGTAACAAGGGATGCCTTCTGAAGGGCATCTTTTTTTTTTTTTTTTTGTGTCATACCCGGCGATGCTCAGGGATTACTCCTGGCGGTGCTCCGGGGACCATATGGGATGCCGGGATGGAACCCGGGCGGCACAGGCTGGCCGTGTAAGGCAAACGCCCTACCCGCTGGACTATCGCTCCAGCCCCTGAAGGGCATCTTGGGGGTATTCGCTTTCTGCTGTGGAAGTCACCATGGCAGGGGTGGTCCTGATGTGCCAGGCGTGTGGGCTGGGCACTTGCAGAGAAGAGACCAGCAGGAGAACTTGAGAACCTGGAGCCGGAGGAGGGAGCTTGCAGTTTAAAATCCTGCCCTTAGGGTCTCAACTTATTCTTCTGTCACACTGGGCTGGTCACCTGGCTGTGACAATCAGGGCTGCGGCTTGCCCAGACAAAGCCCCAGGGAGACATGACATCTCCACGCAGTTAGAGCCACTGGTGGCGGTCTCCGGACACCAACAAAATGACCGGCCACATTCTTCCCATTGCTCCCAGGACGGTCCAGAGTGACTCACCGGTCGGCATAGCGCAAAGTATTTAGGGTGTGTTCGGTGGCCACGCGTGGCTGGGTGAGATATTGGCAATCATGCAGGTTTTGGCATCACCGATAAAAGAGTCCTTAGGGACCTGTCAGGAAGAGGAGGGTGCGGGTCAGTGGAGTCAGCTTGCTAAGGGGCACCATAACTCCTTACTATGGGCAGGGAGTCTACAGGCTCTTCTATACAAAGCAACTTACAAAAGAAGAATAGGAATGTCCCCACTCCACCAACCAAAGATAGAGTGAACATGAAAAACAAGCATTTCTCCGCCATAGGTCGCAGCAGACAGAAGCCTGTTCTGAGAGGGTCTGAGGAGATGGTGCTCCCAGAGGCTGCCTCCCGACCAGGAGCACAGGCACAGATGGGGTCAGGGCTGCCAAGGGCAGCGTGGCCGCACAGAGCAGAATGGAAAACACACACACACACACGGACACACACCACACACACACACGGTTTGGCAATCATAGTTCGGAATTTTATCCTGAAGTTCAATAGATTAAAAAAAAAAATGTACTGGACAGTGCTCAGCGAATAAGTAACAAAATAAGTTATTTAATAAGTAAATAACAAAAAGAGTAAGTAAAATAAAAAGTAAATACAAAAAATATTATTTTTTGTTAATAAATTTAATTAGAGTAACAGAGAACAGACCCAGTCTTGGGTGCACACTGCAGGCCGACTCCCCAAACAGGAGGACTTGGGCAGAGAGGAAATCCGCCACCAGAGTCAGACATCCTCAGAGGCTGATCTAACAGCAGCCAATAAGTAATAAGTAAATAAGTAAATAACAAATTTATAAGTAAATAATGAAATAATAATTAATAAATAACAAAAAAAAACCCCAAGACAAATGACAAAGGCAGTAATGACACTTTCGTTAGTATTTCCAAGTCTCCAGACAGCCTAGTCATTTTTTGGTCCATGCATGCCAGAAAACAATTTTACTCTTTACAACTGCAAGTTCTGTTTTTTTTCTTTTTTGGGTCACACATGGCAATGCTCAGGAATTACTCCTGGCAGTGCTTTAGAGCTTGGTGCTCTAAAGCTTGGCAGTGCTTTAGAGACCTTACTAAATCAAGTTTTCTTTTCACTGGAAATAATGCATCTCTATATGGGATGCCAGGAATCAAATCCAGGTCAGCTGCATGCAAGGCAAATGCCCTACCCGCTGTGCTATCAGTGCGAGGTTTTGTCTCGAAACACTGATTTTTAGTAAGTCTCACAGTCAAGAAAGTACCAGTGAATGCAGGGTTTGTGACTGAAATCTCCAGGCTTTCACGGAGTCGGGGATGGGCGCATCTCCCTGCGCCTCCTGAAGCTGCAGCAGTCACATCCATGAACCACCTCCGGCGCTGTGTAAGCCCTTTTGTGGGCATGACTAGAGTCTCATAAGCAAATCTTGAGCGAGATCAACATGATGCAAGATGCTCCAAGTCCCCACCCACAGCTGAGTCATCCAGGTAACCCGGAGAGGGGCAGGTGAGCCCACAATCTGCTCAAATAGAGCGAGACAGCTGAAAACCTCCACACTCCACAATCACGGCCATGCTCCTGGTTGGACTTCACCACTTGTGATGAGCCTCATCCAGAAAGTAATCTGTTGAAAAACTCAGGTATGTGGGATTTGTGACTGAAATCTCTGGGCTTTCACGGAATCTGGGGATGGGCTACCTCTCCCCATCTCCCTGGCAGTCACACACATAAGCCCCAAAAGCCACCCAGTTAAAGATTTAACTCCAACTGTGTCACCTAGTGGAAAATTTTGGACTTTCTGCAGCGCAGCCACAACAACACTGACAAATCAGATTGGATGGGATGTAGTGCAGACTTCTAATCTCAGTTAATAAAACACCAACACAAAGGATGTTAACCTCTAACATCTTAGTAGCCTCTTATACAAGGGCTTAATAGTTCACTGTCTCCCTGCTAATCATCAATTTTTTTTTTGAGCAGGCACCAGTAACATCTCCATATGTTCTGTCTCATGCTAGTAGAGCCCAAGGGCACCTGCTCGCTCCAGGAACATAAAGAGCCTCAAACCATTCCATCAGGTCATGGGAATGAGGTATATAATAGTTACTGGTATTTGGCATATCAAATATGACACTTGTAGCTTGCCAGGCTCTGCCGTGTGGGTGGCATACTCTTATAGTCACCTCTGATCTCCAGCATTTATTGATGAACTGCGTGGCCGCTTGTGATAGGATCTTCTGCTGGGTGGAGTTCTGATGAGAGGGAAGTCAGGATGTGGAAAAATGGCGGCCATCATGGAGTGGTGGGGGGGCGTCTGGCACTTGCGAGGCTCTGCTGGGGTGGCAGGCCAGGGCTAGAACCCGCCGTCCCTCCCGGGTGCCTTGTGAGCGGCTGTGCACAGGAAGAGCAGGTAGCAGCTCTGCCCCATGTCTGTGACTCTCAAAGGGTGAGACTGGGATATCTCACCCTTGACCTTAATAGCTCAAGGGTGAGATATACAATCTTCACTTTTTCTGAGGAAATATTATTTGATCATTCTTACAGCAAATTATAACAAGCAATATAGAATAAATTGTCGACGGCCTGCTATGGGAGCAGGCTTAAAAGGTGAGTGGAAAACTGGAGAAAACAGTGGTGGGAAGGTGCAATGATGGTGGGATTGGTGATGGTATACTGAATGTCTGTAACAAATTGCCATGAACGAACAAGGAACCACAATGTTCACATAAGGCGTAATGGGAAAATAAAATAAAAATTAAAAAAAAGAAAGAAAAGCAAGCACCAACGACAGCAGTCATACTACCTCCTTCAACAGTTCAGAGCTGGGCAGGGCTGCTGCCAAGGCCCTGCGGTGTGGGGACCCTGGGCTCAGCCTTCCCACAGACGATTGCGGACTGCGCAAGGCTTGTAAGGGAACCTTTGCTTTTTCCTAGTCGTGCTCTCCAGATCGTGTTGGGAGACCAGCATGGCCCGTGGAAATCAATGAGAAATTGCTCGCCAGAAAAATATGAAGAAATCCCAGGAAATTAGTAAGGGACAAGAAAAGAGGATAGTCTGATTGCTCTCAACCAAGCAGAGGGGCTCTGAGGTCATGCAACAAAAAGCAGAAGGCAGCTAATGAGAAGTCCATGCAGACAGGAGAAAAATGATGGTTGGCTACTTGGAAAACCTGGTGCTACTGTCAAGGTGGACACTAAATTCTATGATTAAGATTTGGTAAAGTAAATGGACAGTCATAACATGTACTGTAACAGATCCTTACAAAACTTTTTTTTTTTTTTTTTTTTTTTGGCTTCTTGGGTCACACCTGGCGACACTCAGGGGTAAGTTACTCCTGGCTCTTTGCTCAGGAATTACTCCTGGCGGTGCTCAGGGGACCATATGGGATGCCCATATGGGGATGCCATGGGATGCCCGATCAAACCCAGGTCGGCTGCAAGGCAAAATGCCCTACAAGCTGTGCTATCGCTCCGGCCCCGAACTTTTCAACTTAACCTTGGGCCCGACTTATTGTTTCAGAATCATCTTCAAAGAATAAAACACATATTATGCATCTGAAAAAAAAGTTCAGAAACTTGGAGTAATAGTACAGAGAATAGGCACTTGCTTTACATATTACTGACCCAGGCTTAATCCCCAGCACCCCATACAGTCCCCCAAGGTCGATGAAGAGTGATTTATAAGTGCACGGTGAGGAATAAACCCTGCACTGCTGCCTATGATCCCAAAAACCAAACCAAAACAAAACAAAGAAAGAGACCTGACTAAATCAAGTTTTCTTTTCACTGGAAATAAGAAGAAAGCTTTGGAAGGTGGTCAGGCAGGAGCTGTTGCCTGCATAGCACCTTGAACTCAGAGGCTCTGTCTTAGAAGTCCATAAAGCAATGGACCATTGTTGTTCCTGTCCCTGCCCTGCCCCACGCCTGGCATCCATCCTGCTAAGCTGGCAGGCACCAGATGTTCTGTAGAAGCAGCAAACAATGAGCGAGAGAGAGAGAGAGAGACAGAGAGAGAGAGAGAGAGAGAGAGAGAGAGAGAGAGAGAGAGAGAGAGAGAGAGAGAGAGAGAGAGCTCAAAGCACCCCCTTGCCTTTACCTGGGTTAATTTACTCTGCCTGAAGGGAGTGTGGGTGTGTTCCTGGTCCAGCGCTCGGATGCATTCCTTTAGCTGCGAAGTGGGGAGAACAAGCACATCAACTACTGAATCTTACTTAAAGAGAGACACAGATTGGAGTTTCTTAAATCACATGAGGCAATCAGCAAGGATGCCTTAGGAGTTTCTTATCAACAAGAAAATTCTAGACGAGAAAACCTTGTCCTGTTAGCTGTGTCAATTAAGCAGCCACGGTCTGATGAGTGGAACGTGGCCTGAGATACAAGTGTATGTTGGTCTGAAGAGGAAAGGGGGAATTCTAGAGTCAGAGCTGGGAAGAAACTGAAAAAATCACCCAGGTTTTTGCCCTCCCCATCCCCATTTTATTTATTGGGAGACAGAAGTGTCTGTATACCCAGCACACTCTGAGACTATTCCCTGGCTCTGCCCTCAGAGGTCACTCCTGGTGGTGCTCGGGGAACCATATGGAGTGTGGCGGATGGAACTAGGGTCTGCAGAGTGCAAGGCAAGTGTTTTAACCTCCACACAATCTCTTGGGGTCTCGCACCTCCATTTTATTAATTTTTGAAAAATAATTTTTGGTTTTGGGCCACATCTGGCATATATTCAGGACTTACTCCTGGGTCTATACTCAGGGGTTACTCCTGGTGGAGCTCGGAAGACTATATGGAATGGTAAGGCTGGACTATCTCTCTGGACCCATTCCGCCACTGTTTTCTGATAATGATATTTTCCCCTTTTTTAAATTCTTTTGGTGGTGATAGGGATCACATCCGAGGCCTTCACATTAATGATTATTTCTTCTTCCTTTCAGTATTTTTGTTTTTTGGGCATCACCTAGCTGTGCTCAAGACTGACTCCTGGTTCTGTATTCAAGGATCACGCCTTGGCAGGGCTTGAGGAACTGTATGGGATGCTGGGGATGAAACCTGAGTTGGCCACATGCAAGACAGGTGCTCTAGCCACTGTACTACTGCTCTGACCCCAATGATTCATTTTCTTGCTTGCTTGCTTTTATTTGGATCACGCCCAGTGATGCTCAGGGGTTACTCCTGGCTCTGCTCAGGAATTATTCCTGGCAGTGCTCAGGGGACCATATGAGATGCTAAAGATCGAACCCAGGACAGCCAGGTGCAAGACAAAAGCCCTACCTGCTGTGCTATTGCTCTGGCTCCTTCAATGACTATTTCTTAACATTATTAATTTGGGAGAACACTAGGCCTATATACCAATTAGAGAAATAAAGTATGCTAATCTTATTAGATCAAGAATTCTCATACAAAAAAGGGAGAAAAATACAAATTTCTAAAGAGATAAGGAAAAGCCCCAAATCTTAAATTTGAATTTATTAATAATTTATTCATTTATTTTGCTTTTTGGGTCACACCTGGAAATGCTCAGGGGTTACTCCTGGCTCTTCACTCAGGAATTACTCCTGGCGGTGCTTGGGGGACCATATGGGATGCTGGGGATCAAACCCGGTCGGCCGCATGCAAGGCGAACGCACTACCAGCTGTGGTATCACTCCGCCCCAATAATTAATTATTAAAAAACTTTTTCTCTTTCAAAATACAGATGCAGGGGGATGGGAGAGTTAAGGTGGGAAGGGGCACTCAGACAATGGCAGAAGGAAAAGGACTCTGGTGGAGAGGATAATATTAGCATGCTTTATGCATGAAACCTTGCTATTGTCATTATTGCAACTCATGATGTATTTTAAAAAAATACATACAAACACATACTTCCTGACTCTCTCCATAAAAGGCCTGAAGCTAAAGTTTATTTTTTCTTTTTGTCACACCCAGCAATGCTCAGGGGTTTCTCCTGGCTCTGCACTCAGGAATTACTCCTGGCGGTGCTCGGGTGACCATATGGGATGCTGGGGATCGAACCGCGCACGCAAGGCAAACGCGACGTGCAAGGCAAACGCCCTACCCGCTGGGCTATCGCTCCGGCCCCCTGAAGCTAAAAATTAACTCAGGCCAGTGGCAGTAAACACGCCTAACATCCAGATTGCGGTCTCCAAACATAATTTCTCTCTAAAACCAAGGCTCCTGGAAGAAATGACTGATTCAAGGTAAGACTGGGGAGAAGATGAGGTACAAGATGAGGGGTCTGAGAGACAGTAAGGTGGGTGGGCACCTGTCCTGCGCGCACAGACTGGGGTTTGACCCTGGCATCACATAAGGCCCCCTGAACAGACAAGGAGTGATTCCTGATTCCTGCGTGCAAGCCAGAAGCACCTCCACCCCCCTGAACACTACAGCTGAGGGTGCTGCATCCCCAGAAACTACCACAATCAAGTGTGTGTGCAACCTTCAGTAGGAGGACCTAAAAACATAACAGATACCAGATGAAATGAATCTTAATTAATCTTTCGCTAACTTGATACATCCCAAAGTATTATCAGCATGTAATTAATATTAAAAAATGAAAAAAAGGGGGCCTGAGCACAGTGGGGAGGGCGTTTGCCTTGCACATGGCCGACCCGGGTTCGATCCCCAGCATCCCATATGGTCCCCCAAGCACCGCCAGGAGTAATTCCTGAGTGCAGAGCCAGGAGTAACCCCTGAGCATCGCCGGTGTGACCCCCCCAAAAAAAAAGAGATGACTTTGTTTTGTGTTGAGGCCACTCCCAGTGGTGTAATTTTGCACCATGGACGCCTTTAGGGGGCTGCTGGTTGCGTTTTAAAGCCAGCAACAAGCCAGATAGCACGAGGCCTCCCTCCACGTGCCAGGAGCTGCGGGTCCTCAAGTGCAGGCTTCAGGGGCTGGATCTTCCCAGAGAAAGGTCAGGAACGCCCAGTGTGACCACACCACAGACCTGGAGCAGGCAGGTTGATGTTGGCTGAGTAGCCAGTGGTGGGAGAGGGACACCTGCAGCGTGGGGTGGCCTCCAAGCTCCTCAAGATGCTCCAGGCATCCTTGAACTTGTTGGTCAAGAGCCCAAACTCAAAATATTATCAGCACCTAATCAATATTAGAAACTAATGAGATGGCTTTTGCATGTTTTGTTTTGGGGCCACACCCAGTGTTCAGGGGTAACTCTAGGGTCTGCACTCAGGAATTACTCCTGGCAGTCTTGGGGAACCATACGGGATGCTGGGGATCAAACCTGGGTCAGTCGCCCAAGGCAAATGCCCTTCCCACTGTCCTATCACTCTAAGCCCCTCACATGTTGTTGTAAGTTCAAGGCTTCAGGACAACTTACAGCCAAAAGACTCTGGTTTATTTCGCACCTTCCATCTTTGTCTGTCTGTCCGAGTCCCTGGCATCTGCTGCTCTCTCACTGCCAGCCAAGTCGATAAAAGAGATCCTAGAGAAAAAGACACAGCAGGGTGACTTCTCTGAGACATGGGCTGACTTCGACATTGCTCAGTATTTTGTGACTGCAGGAAGAAATTAATACTGGCTCATCCTCAGGAAAGAAAAGACATTGTCGTCAGCCTTCCAAAACTATGGCAAGAGTCTGATCTGTGAGCTGTGGCGGGCACTGTTCACTCAGGCTCTTATGTTGGAGTTCCATCATTTGTGAGAATGTATGACTGAAATTAATAAAGCATTCTTTCCATAAGGCTAAATGACCACAATGCAAATCACTTAGGTGACCACTTAGATAATTAAATAGAAACTTTTGTGGGCTGCTCTCCAGCCCCTCCGCCCCCACAAAGAAGGAAGAAAAGACTCATTACTCAGAGGTGTGACAGGCTCATCCATCAGCCTGGCAGAGTTTGCTAAGATAGCACCAGAAGAGCAGTGAATGTATCCAATTGTCTTATGGCTTCTTTCAAGAAGGATGGATTCATTTCCTTTCCTTTTCTTTTCTTTTTTTTTTTGCCTGTGCACTCTCTGAGAAGTGTTTCCTGTGATTCTCTTGCTGACACTGTGTTTCACGTTAAAAGTAATCAATGTCCTTTTTAATAACTTAGGGTTGACCAACAATAGGTCATTATTTCATTGTTAATCAGCGGATGGCACTTTCGTCCAATGATTTATTTCAGGGCTAACAACTCTACTCCAGATCCTGAAATAAAGAACTCCATGTGACAGGAGTCCTGTGGCTGATAACACATATTTCAGAGTCTCATTAGGGAAAGCGGACAATGCAAGCCCCCGCGTATTTCCAGCTCACCTGCCAAACGTCCTCTTGGCTGGGTCCTTGATCTGTATCTGGATGATGGCATGGGAGCGGGAGGAATCCGCGTTGACTCCAGTGGCCCCGGTGCTCCGCATCTTGCTGCCTTTCAGGATCACCTGCAGACAAAAGCCACAAGGTCAGGTTATTCCCTGGCCTCCCCAGGGAATAAGGAAGCCCTCGACTCCAGAGCTGGCTGTGAGCAGAGAGCCAGAGAGATATACAACTTTGTCAGCACACTGTGGAAAGCTGCCGAAACACTCAATCACGTGGAATGAGTCCCAACAGCAATGAAAACAATGTGGAATACTAATCTGGGAGAGAACATTCAATAGCTCAAGAGCTAATTTACTTCTTGATCTCATATGCTCTTTTTAATAACTGTGATGGATTTTACCTGACTAAAATCCCCAGGGCATAAGTTGGCTCCAAAGCAAAGTCCCACAATACCCATTTATCTTAGTAACTGAAACAAAGGGCAACAAAGCGCCTCACGGAATGACGGATCACACCTACCTGTTCTGCCATCACAACGGCAGCCAAGCCCAAGGTGAAGGAACATGAAAGTGATGAGTTATCACCGTTTCCACAAGCCCATAATTTCCCTGGAGACCAGCGCCCCCCAAACTGGAATAAAAAGTGGGTCCCTTTGGGTATGGGAAAAAGGAGGTGACGTCCCAGGACGGAACTCTGGTCACTGAGAACAGTCACACAGTAACACGTCCACATCTTGGGTAGAGGGAGAGTGCTATTTACTGAGGTTCAAGAAGGTAAAAACATTAGCAATATTATTTGACAGCAGACAGATGGTACAGGGGCTAAGGCACTTGACACGGCTGCCCTGGTTTGATCCCTGGCACCACATGAACCCCCCAGCATCACGGTGCTGGAGGTCCCCGAGTACCCCTGGCGTGGCGGAATAGTTTCGGTACCACAAGGCAGCACCACAACCTCAGGCTCTAGCATTCAACTGTGTGCCTAGTTAGTCGTAGCTCCTGGGTCCCTAAGTCCCACTTGGCAGCTATATATATATTGAGGGCCAGAGAGATGGCCCAGTGGGCTGAGCAGCATATTTGTATACGTGCTCAGCATATTCAAGAACCTGACTTTGATCCCTGGTACCACATGATTCCCAAGCAGTGCTGGGGGTAGCCCTGGTGGTTCCTCCCCCCAGCACTACCTGCTGTGGCTCCTATAAATATATTACTTGATAGAATCTGTACAGTAGCTTAATGTGAGATAAATATAATTATTATGAGCAAAGGCTGATACTCACTGATAGATGTAACATCACAGAGTCACATGTCCAAAGTGAGCCCCTATGACAAAGTCACTCAGTTTGCAGCAAGTTAACTGTACAGATATGGTACTCTATTTTTCCTCCATCTCTCAGAATCTTAATTTGGAGCATAATGAACAGAGCCTAGTTCCCAAACTCAGTGTCCTCAGAGTCAAATTCCAACTGAAGGTCATAACTTAACAGTTTAGCAGGAGAAGCAGGTACTATCTAAAAACCTCAGTCAATGAGGCGCCGTCTCTGCCACACGTGAGCAGTGATGTGACTTCTGCTGAGACCTAGGAAAACTCAGAGGCTTCAAGGTCAAACTACAAGGAACTCTGGGGACTGGCAGAAAATTCAATGATGGCCCTGAGGTCTAACCCCACAGGGAGCCAGAGGAGGCTGGCTTTGGGGTTCTGCATGGAAACTCTGGGGCACCCTGCAAAAATCTGGGAGCAGGGTCAGGGATCTCCTTCTATCCCAGGGGATTGGGAGGCTGGCAGACAGAGAAAAACGCAACAAGTCTGGCTAAGTTTCAAAATGCTTTACTTAACACAGCTTCTGGCACACAAATCAGCAATAGGAAAAACCATAACATAGGGTTCCTGGCTGGTTGTGGTCACGTGTAGACCAAAGTGGCTGCCACCACATGTTAAGGCCCTGCAGAGAGGAGACAGCGAAGAGGCGCCAGCAGAAAGGGGGAAAAGGAGACAGAGAGAGGAAACAGGCTAGTTTTATATCCCTGCAACCCAGACCTCCCCTCCCACAGAAAGCCATCAGGGTCAAATGTCCTCAGGTAATTTCTCCCAGGACCTCACAGAGGCCCTCTGAGATGTTAATGTTGCCAAGCCAAGATCTGCCTCTGGAGTGTCCTGCAGGGTGGAGTGGAGGAGGGGCTTCTGAGATGAACTGTATCTCAGAGTACAAAGGCATGCATCTGTTACCAAATAATATTCTATAGCCAGTTAAATATTTCTCCAAGACTTCACAAAAGTCTTTACCTCATGGTTGTTCTGTATATCAGTCTTAGAATTATCAGAGAGCCATGCTTGCTTGGAGGCAAACAGCATTTCTCTCTGGTCTAATTACTTAGAGATCCAATGTGACCAGGCAAATATACCGGTACGATCTAGCTAGTCCCACAATGATTGTGGCAGCATGAGAGAATATTTATACCAGCCAGTATAGAATACATGGTCAGACGAGTTGCCCATTCAAATTGTCTTCCTCCTATCTACAAAGTGACCTGCAGGAGGCAACTCCAGGCCAGATGCAGAGGCTCTGGGCAGCAGTGTACTGCAACAGGGTTCTACCCTAAAGTCCCAAACAGCATTTTCACTGCACCATGCTGCATGTGGGTGCTCCCAGGAAACCCACTGGAGGGCAGACTGTCCTGGGAATTTCTGGCCTTTGGTTCAGTTTCCTCTGATCACCATATTTTCCAGAAACTGGGACAAACCAGTTGAGCTCTGAGGAGTAACACTGTGAAAGCTACTGTACAAACTATTTTTATGCATGACATTCCACTAAAGAAGCAGTGATGGAAATATGTACATTTAGACTGGACACAGATATCATCTCGGTTGTGTGCACTTTTGCAAATCACTTTTTTTTTAAGAAATGAGATCAATTTTTTTTACTTCTGAAATAGTAATGTAATTGGTTATTTACCTAGAAACTCTAAAAGATAACACATGTAAAGAAGCTAAAACCACATACCCAAATTTTTTTTTTAATGTTTTGGGCCATATTTGGCACTGCTCAGGGTTTACTCCTGGCTCTGAATTAACTCCTGTGGAGTTTGAGAACCCGCGGGGGTGCCGGGGATTAAACTCCAGTTGGATACATGAAAGTCAAGCACTATACCTGCTGTACTATTGCTCTGGCCCCCAAAAAACTTTTTAGAAAAGAGACTAAAGAACAAACATTTCTGTTCTCAAAACTTAAGCTATTTCTTTTCACGAATGTAACATAATTTAAAATTTCACGGGAGATAAAACTTTATAGGTCAACATAGACTTTCCGAGAGTTGGGAGAGAAAAGGAAGGTGGAAAAGAGAGAGGGAGGGAAGAAGGAAGGAGGGAAGGAAAATAAGGGAAACCACGGAATCCACTGAGGAGACTGCAAGGCTAGGCTTCAGCTAAACATATGGGATCACCCTGAAAATCACTAGTCCCCTCCCCTTCTCAAATTCTCCTTTTTTTTTTTTTTTTTTTTTTTTTTTTTGGGTCACACCCGGCAATGCTCAGGGGCTACTCCTGGCTCTGCCCTCAGGAATCACTCCTGGCGGTGCTCGGGGACCATATGGGATGCCGGGAATCAGACCCAGGCGGCACAAGCCGGCCGGGTGCAAGGCAAACGCCCTTACCCGCTGGGCTATCGCTCCGGCCCCTCAAATTCTCCTTTGGTACTGGGAAAATCTCCATCCTTTAGTGAACTAGAGACATGCTACAGTAGAAAGCCAAGACAACTGCTGACTTCTGCAGCACTGGAAAACATTCAAGAATTTAACAAGAATAGGGGCCGGAGCGATAGCCCAGCGAGTAGGGCGTTTGCCTTACACGCGGCCGGCCTGTGCCGGCCCGGGTTCAATCCCCGGCGTCCCATATGGTCCCCCGAGCACTGCCAGGAGTAATTCTTGAGAGCAGAGCCAGGAGTAACCCTGAGCATCGCCGGGTGTAACCCAAAAAGCAAAAAAAAAAAAAAAAAAAAAAAAAAGAATTTAACAAGAATACTAGCTAGGGGCTGGACAGACACATGGGATTGAGACACTAGTCCCGTATGCGGCTGGCCAGGGACTGATCTCTGACCCCACACAGCTCTCCCAGCGTCAACAAGCTGGCTGCGAATTGCTGGAAGGAGTCTTTCCTTGGCGCCCCCAACATATAAATTGTGCTGTCATCACGCTAAGCATTTTAAGCACCTGAATCGCCTTCCCTCTCATCACCTAACCCACACCTACTGTCACCTACGAAGTTTCAGGTCCAGAATGACAAGGGACAGGGCTGGCACCCAGCACCATCTACCCAGAGGCTCCACTCGCCAGCCTCAAGCACAGACAGCAAAGGAGCTCTGACACCCCCACAGCTTAGGCACTGGTCACCCATAACTAAAGACCTGTCTGAAGCCAATGCTTGCTCTTTATTGTAATGCAAAAATAAAAACACAAAATAGATTTATTATAAATTTGGGACTGGGTACCTCTCTATATAGGGAAATGACCGCAAGCATGACTTAAAAACCGACAAATCACAATAATTGATAATAAAAGCACAACAATCTCCAGAGAGACAGAATCTTAATTCCAAATCTGGGAACAGTGAGTAGTCAGTAAGTCCCCCTTGGTGAAGGCAGGGAAATCCCGGTCTCCCTTCTAGGAATGGGTCACAACTATGCCCGCCTGGAGGGAGGAACTTTCTGGGGGAAGGACAGACTTGTGGAACAAGAAGCTGCTAGTAGGGCAGACAGGCAAAGTGGCTCTATGTGAGACCGAGGGTGGTCTGTGGACGACACACCCAGACAGCTCCTGATGGCGACACCTGGGTAAGCGGATTCCTGAGGATAGGTGGGTGACCTAGGGAAGTGCCAATAAATATTAATGAGGCGGCTGGGTCTGATCTCGAATCACCTGAATTTGTCTCAACTTTCCGCCTTGCCCTGGGTTGTTTCCATCTTGCCCAACCTTCTGTGGACTGAAGACTGAGGAGTGATGCCTGCAGTGCTGAGGTGCTGCTGGGAATTAGAACAGGGTCAGGGCAGCGCAAGCAGCGCAAGTGCGTCTTCTGTACATCTGCACCCCTACAGCACATGTCCTGCATGTGTGAGTCCTGAGTTTATCCTGGAAACACACACAGTTGCATGTTGCATGATTCCCTTTGTCTGGTTAGTGAGAGCAGGCAAACCCTTAGACAGAAACCCGTGCCTGCCAGACCCTGGGGAGAAAGGACGGCTAGTGCAGGTAGTACAGAACTTTCGTTTTGGGGTAGTAAAAATGTTCTGCAACTAGTTTTGATGATTGCACATTTTATGAATCACTGTATCACTGTCTTCCCGTTCATCATCGATTTGCTCGAGCGGGCACCAGTAACATCTCCATATGTCCTGTCCATGCGAGTAGAGCCCAAGGGCATCTGCTTGCTCCAGGAACATAAAGAGCCTCAATCCATTCCGGAATGAGGTCTTTAATTGTTACTGGTATTTGGCATGTCAAATACAACATGGGTAGCTTGCCAGGCTCTGCCGTCGTGGTAGCATACTCTTGTAGGCATCTCTAAGTCCAGCATTTATTGATGAACCGCACGGCCGCAAGCGGCCGTGTGAGCCGGGCGCTGATAGGCTGGTCTGCTGGGTGGAGTTCTGACGAGAGAGAAGTCCAAATGTGGAAAATGGAGGCACTCATGGAGTGGGGGTCATCTGGCTTGCTGCGAAGCTCTGCTGGGGTGGTGGGCCAGGGCTAGAACCCACCATCCCTCCCGGGTGCCTCGTGAGCGGCTGGTCACAGGTAGAGCCAGTAGCAGCTCTGCCCCATGTCTGCGAGTCTCTGATCTGTATATTTAGGATATATAGGAAATCTCTGATCTGTATATTTTACTTAAAATTTATTTTCCCACTCAGTGTTCCAGGCATTCTGCAGCCACTTCTGAAAGTAGTTGGCCTCACTGTCCAGGCCATTTGGGTCAATGCTCATTCTAGAGGTGCAGAGCTATTTGAGCCATCTTGGAGAGGTCCACTAGGGTCACACCGAGCAGTGCTTGGGGAACCATGTGGTAGCGGATATTAGACCTGTGGCCTCTGAATGTCAGACATGCACTTTACTATCTCCCAGGCCCCTAAACTGTTTGTTTTTTTGGGAGGTGGGGAGTGTGGGGGCACACCCGGCAATGCTCAGGGGTTACTCCTGGCTCTGCACTCAGGAATTACTCCTGACGGTGCTCTGGGGACCATATAGATGCTGGGGTTAGAATCTAGTTGGCCAGAGGCAGGGCAAGTGCCCTACCCACTGTACTATCTCTCTGGCTCAGAAGTGTCTATGTTTCATCACTTGATCACTTGACATCCCGTTATTCGTCGATTAGCTCGAGCGGGTGCCAGTAATGTTTTCATTTGTCCCTGTCACGTGCCAGTGTAGCCTGATGGCATCTGCTTGCTCCAGGAATACGAAGAGCCTCAAACCGTTTGTTCAGGGTCTTGACGAAGAAGTCTGACCATCTTGTAAATGGGTGATCACGTGATCTTTTGACGTCCTGTGGGATCTAGTCGGTAATGGCTCTTGTCTAGCAGTTGTCTCCAAGTTGCATTACGTGTCCAGCCCATCTGATTTTTTGACTCCTTGGCAAACAAGACAGTGTCCCTGATTCTCGATTGACAATGGAAGTTGGAACTCCGGATTCCTTCTCTCACTTAAGTGAGGCGTGATATTCCAAGCATAGCTCTTTCGATTCCTCTCTGGGAGACCCGAATAGCATTCTCATTCTGCTTTCATAGGGCCTCAGGTCTCTGAGGCATATGTTAATGCAGAGAGAACAGTGAAGTCGAAGAGATGTGACCAGAGCCAGAGGTTCTTTGTCCTTTCAGCTATTTCTTCGACGCTCTTGAAGGCGTTCCATGCTGCTCTCTTCCTTCTGTGCAGCTCAGGTCTGTTCGTCAGGTTGAGTTCTTGACCTAGGTACACATAACTGCTGCATTCAGAGATGTTTGTTCCGTTGAGAGTGAATGGGGCATCTGGAACTAGTTCGTTTTTTCATGAACATTGTTTTGTTGAGATTCAGCTGTAGATGTACCTTTCCACATTTATGGTCTAAGTCAGCCAGCATTTGCGCTGCTTGGTTAATGTTTGGTTAATGTTATTAGAACAATGTCATTGGCCAAAATGGAGGCGGTGTAGTTGCCAACCATCTATCTTCACTTCCATTCCTTCCCATTCTAATTGTCACATGATGTTTGAGGGTGGCACTGAAGGGTTTTGGTGAAATGGTATCACCCTGCCAAACTTTTTTTTTTCTGCTTTT
>JAJIBD010013438.1:0-52340 GCA_021461705.1 Cryptotis parvus | reverse complement strand
CTTCTTTGTCTTCTTCGTCTACTTTGTCTTCTTTGTCTTCTTCATCTTCATCTTAGTCTTCTTCCCTTTTTTCTGTTTTATTTTTGTTTTTGGGTCATGCCTGATGATGCTTGAGCAGATACTCTTGGGCTACACTAGCATGTGACAGGACGCATGGAGATGTTACTGGTGCCCGCTCAAGCAAATCGATGAACAACGGGAAGACAAGTGATACAAGTGAAGATACAAAGATATAAAGCTGTTTCTGATTGGGTTTCCATCATGCAATGTTCCAACACTCTTCCCCTCACCAGTGTACATTTCCCACCACCAATGTCCCCAACACCTGTCCACCCACCACACCTCTATGACAGGCACTTTCCTTCTCTCTCTCTCTCTCTCTCTCACACACACACATACATACATACACGCACTACTCACTCTTTCCTTTTGAGCATTTTGGTTTGCATTACAGATGCTGAAAGGCTATCAGGTAAGATGTGAGTTGAGTGGTTAAGATGTGTGTACTACAAGGGGGAATCCTTGGAGAATAACAAAAATATTCTCAAATTGGATTGTGGTGATGATTGCACAAAGACCTAACCTGATAAAATAAAATCAGTGTGTAAAGTTGAGACAGGTACTTCTGCATTGACCTAGATACCCCACCTGTTCCCCACCCTTGCTCCACCACTCATCTGCAGAAATGTTATCAGTTTATCTTCTGTCTGGATTTTTCCTATATTAACTTTCCTTCCTCTCTCTCCTAAATGAAATCAGCTTTTCCCCTACAAAAGTTTAGACAGGTTGATTCATAGAAAGATATTCATGATTATAAAGGTTTATTTGTATTTTAAACACAATCATTGAAAAAATGCCTGAAGTTATAATGTTTGGAAAGATCTTGCATTAATCAGCTCAGGTTGCTATAACAAAATAATACAGATTGGGGTGTTTAAATAACAGAAAATCTATTTTATTACAGTTTTGGAGACTGAAAGTCCAAGATTGAGGTGCTGGCAGGGTTAGACACCTCTGGGGCCTCCCCCCCTGGCTGGCAGGGTTAGACACTGCTGGGCCTCCCTTTTTGGACGGCAGGCGGCCGCCTTCTCCCTGCGTCATCCCATCACCTTTGCTTTGCTTTGTGCAGTCCTGTGGTCTCAGGCACCCTAGGGGGGACCATCTTCCTATAGGGACTCCAGACTTGTTCTATTAGTCCCTAACCTTTTTGGTTTTATTTACTCTTCTTCGTCTCCTGAAAGGACTCACCTCCAAATACAGTTCCATCATGAAGTAGGAGTTCAGCATGCAAATTTAAGAGAACAAACAGATCTTATACAAGATCTTTAACTAATACAGGTAATTAGCCTTGGTATTTACAGACAATGATGCACAGTAGAAAGCCTATAGACATGCCAAGAGAAATGATCATTTTACTCAACTGGATTTAATTTTTTTGAGGGTGTGGGGGGTGGGGCACATCCAGCAGTATTTAGGGCCTACTTCTGGCTCTGCTTCCTTGGTCACTCTTGGTGGGGCTTGGGGAACCGTTATGGGTTGTGGAGGATTGAATCCAGGCCAGCCATTTACCAGGCAATCACCTATTGTGCTATCTGTTTGGACTTAGAATTATTTTTGGAAGAAGCAAAGTTAATGTAGCATTAGAAAGACTGAATTAGAATATTTTATTCTATTTTGTGTTGTATAGCAATTTGTCTTATTTTTTTTGCTCATTAAAATAACAAAAGTTATCCTATTACACTTGTCAATTCCATCAAGTCATACACTTATGAGGTGCTGGGTTCAGGAGTTTGGGTTCCATGTCTTATGCTCTGTTGACAGGATCTGTGACTGGGCCCCTGAGTCCTGTCTGGTGGGGAAGTTCTTTCTTCTGGTATTCTCAGGGCCCCTACTCTGTGCTCTCCAGTGGTCTCAGGGCCATTCAACTACTTCCTGAGGGTGCCACATGTCCCAGGTTTGTGCCCTAAAAGCTCTAGGGCAAGCTGAACTGCCTTCTGTGACCTCACCTGAGGCCCATAACATCACTTCCTGTCGGGCGCCCGCCGGTCCCGAAGTGCCGGGGGTTCCCTTCTACCTCTGAAGCCGGCGAGGAATGGATGAACACTCAGAACCGATGGGTTTTAAAAAGCTTTTACTTATCCAGGTTCAGGCATACAAATCAGCAAAAGGAAAACCCGATGCTTAGGATTCCAGGTTAGAACCCCAGCACGTGTAGGCCAAGATGGCGACCACCACGTGTGAAACTTCCACGGGAATAAAAGCTCACAAGGCGAGATCCCACCTGGAAGAAGAAGCCTGGGAGAGTGGGGCTAGTTTATACCCCCTGCAACTCAGACCTTCCTCCCATTGTTATGGGAAGCGGGGAGGGGTCCAATGCCCTCTGGTAGTCCCTCCCTGCATCTCACCTAGGGCCTTTACTGTGCTAATGTTTTGAGCCGGAATGCCTTTGAAATGTAGAGAAGGGGGTTTCTGAGATGGCAGGTCACTGTACCAAAGACAACACCAATGCCAGTTAAATATTTCTCCAAGCCTTCACAAGTCTCCTCTACTTCATTAGTTTTATTTTTATCGGGAGCCTGCTTGTTTGTTTGGAAGCAAACAGCTTTCTCTCTGGTCTAATTACTTAGGTGTCCTTACGTGGCCAGGCTAATATGCTGGTAAGATCTAGCTAGTCCCACGATGATTGTGATAGCTGGGGAATATTATACCAGCTAGTACAGCATACATGGTCAGATAAACTGCCACATTTAGACTACCCCTTTTCGGGTGATTTTCGGGAGGCAATCCAGAGCAGATGCAGCGGCCCTTAGGGAGTCCTGCAACAACTTCCCACTGAGAGTCACGGGGGAAGAGCACAGAAGGTAAAGTCCCCATTGTATAAGGAATATGTAGGATGGAAAATACTGCAGCTATGCTGAGAAAGTGCAGTTGGCTAGAATCTTAAAGTTATTTTTATTTTTATGACTTTCAGGTATGTGCAGGAATAGATCCTGGTTGATGAAAAATTTTCACAATAAAGATATATCGGTCTACCTGGGGTCCCACTCACTTGTGTCTAAGCAAGAGGTCGACAGCTTTGGAGTCAGTATATGCTGTTGTCAAGTCCTGCAATGGTTGTGAGTTAGTTTCCTTTCCTTCAGTTAAATCTTGGTTAAGACATCTTGATTCTCTTGATGGGTCACAGAGGACATGCTGGTGCTTAAATACTAGGTCGAGGCCACACGTTATTAATTGTCATTAGCTAATTATGTCTTTCTAGATGTTGAAGTCCTAACTCCTAGTCCTTCGAAATGGGACACTATTTGGGTAATTTATTTGAAATGAAGTTGTAAAAGTGGTCCTAATCCAATATGGTTGGTTTTCTTATAAGAAGAGGAATGGGAGGAGGGGAGGGAGAAAAAAAAAGGAAGTGTGGCAGAGATGCTCTACCAGGGATCCTATGCAGACAGTTGGAGAAGAGGGATGTCTATTATCCAGGGAGAGAGGCTTCAGGGGCACTCAATAGGGCTGTAGGCGTAACTCTAAGGGCACGTGACTTTTATGCAGGACTCCCAGATATGGTTATCTCCATCATCCCTGGGAGAGGTCCCCAGCACTAAGCTAGGAGTAACCCACTCCCCCCCACATCAATAGGTGTGCCCCCCAAAACAAACAAAAAGTCTAAGGTAACAGCTTGATTTTACTTTTTTTAAAAATATTTTTTTAAACAATTATTATTTCTTTTTTTTGCTTTTTGGGTCATACCTGGCGATGCTCAAGGGTTACTCCTGCCTCTGCACTCAGGAATTACTCCTGGCTGTGCTCAGGGGACCATATGGGATGCCAGGGATCAAACCCAGGTCAGCTGCATACAAAGCAAATGCCCTGCCTGCTGGACTATCACTCCAGCCCTAAACAAGGATTCTTTTTAACAAAGATTTTCTTTCTTTTTTTTTTTTTTTGGGTCACACCCGACAATGCTCAGGGGTTACTCCTGGCTCTGCACTCAGGAATTACTCCTGGCGGTGCTCGGGGACCATATGGGATGCCAGGGATCGAACCCGGCCAGCACGGGCTGGCCACGTGCAAGGCAAATGCCCTACCCTCTGGACTATTGCTCTGGCCCAGGATTTTCAAATATAATGGAAGACTGGACAATTCATGGCCAACCCCAATACTGGTTGGTTTATTCCAGAATCTTAACCAAATATCTTTCCAGGTCATTAAGTTGACCATTTGGACAATTACATATTAAATATCATCACATAAATTGAGAGCATGGTAAAGACTATTTAAAAATGGATTTGCCACACAAAAATAATGCTTGTACAGATATTATATATAAATCTGCAAGGAATATAGTTGTGGAATGTAAACAACAGATGGGTCAGAATGTGGTGGTTTTCCTTGAGCAATCCTGAGCTAGTATCTTAGATATTGAAAATGGTGTTAGCTAATGCCTTCTGCCAAGAGGGATAACTGCATTCCTTTCGGATTGGCCTGGGGGGTCCCCTCTGCTGTGCCCCATCCAATAGTCATCCCTATCTTTCCCTTTGCAGGTAGTCCAGGTTCACTGTGGACTCTCACTCCACCAATTCCAATTACATAATTATTTTTGTTTTTGACTTCTTCCCTCACCAGAAACACTGGAAAAGAAATGTTTAAGACTTTAACCATTCATAAAAACACCTACCTCCACTCCAGCCCCCTATTTTTGTTTATGCTTGGGCTGCCTTCTGAATAGATTCCTCTTCTCCTGTTTTTGCTGGTTGACTCTGAAAAAAACAAGTGCCTCTGGCAGAGAGTGTGTGGGTAAGAAGAAGCTAGTGGGGGTACATTGTCGTCTGAAGTGGCCACTTGCTCTTTTGTCTGAAAGTCCCCATTGACAGGGATTTATAGATTTTTTGTGCCTTATTTTCCTTTCAGCATACAACTTCTGGGGAGCTGTTCACCTTACCAAATAAAATCTCAGCCAGGGGCTAACAGTCTTTTAGGAGATAGGTTTTTGGAGATAACTGGGTTGGAAGGAGAGGGATTGCATGACTGTGAGAGGACCCCAGCCCCTGTATTCTCCCCCATCCAGGGAAAAACAGACTGAAACAGAGTAAAGGCTGGATGAAATGTTGCTACTTTGTTTTCTAAATATAGGAATGATCAATTCAGGTCATATTTGACTCAGTGTGAGAATTAAAGGGAGGAGGACTTATTTTTAGAACATCAGTTTGACTAATAGTGTGTGCACCCCAAATAATTGATGATAGTTGACATTAGGAACCTAAGGGAGATGGCAGTAAGAAAGGTCAGGAAGGTCTGAAGTCACCTGTCTTGAGAAGGGGGTCCCATTTGTATTGGGGTGGGGATCGAAAGACATGTGAGGAGTGAGGCCTGCCCCTCTAAAACTCCTTCACCCAGTGCAGAGGATGGTAACTGCAATAGAAGTCCGTGTGTTTGGAGCCAAATCACTGTCTCACTGTATCACTGTCTTCCCATTCATCATCGATTTGCTCGAGTGGGCACCAGTAACATTTCCATATGTCCTGTCTCATGCAAGTAGAGCCCAAGGGTACCTGCTTGCTCAAGGAACATAAAGAGCCTCAAACCATTCCATCAGGTCAGGGGAATGAGGTCTATAATTGTTACTGGTATTTGGCATAACAAATACGACACGGGTAGCTTGCCAAGCTCTACTGTGCAGGTAGCATATTCTTGTAGTCATCTCTATATCCAGCATTTATTGATGAACCGCAAGGCCACTTGCGGCCGCGGCGAGGTGGATTGTGATAGGCTGGTCTGCTGGGTGGAGTTCTGACGAGGGGGAAGTCCAGATGTGGAAAATGCAGGCCCTCATGGAGTGGGGTATCGCTCTGGCTTGTTGCAAGGCTTCTGCTGAGCCGGATTTAAAAAAAGACTGTTGCAGGGTGGATCTTGATGAGCTGGGCTGTGATAGGCTGGTCTGCTGGGTGGAGTTCTGACGAGGGAGAAGTCCGGATGTGGAAAATGGAGGCCCTCATGGAGTGGTGGGGTCGCCTGGTTTGTTGTGAGGCTCTGCTGGGGTGGCGGGCCAGGGCTAGAACACGCCATCCCTTCCGGGCACCTCGTGAGTGGCTGGGCACAGGAAGAGCCAGATGCGAACCGAATAAACAACCTGGTGTTTAATTGAGGACTGTGTGGTTTCACCCGATATAAAGCACAGGGAAGAAGAGATGCTTTACTGGCACTGAACCAACTTAAGTTGGGAAGGCCACCAGCATGGACTGGAGAACAAATTCAAAGAGGGACAGGAGGGGGTCTGGTTTAATGCCCAGCAGAGATAGAGTGATATCATAACCTATATAAACATATTCTAATAGCTTTTCAGGAAGTTCACACAAATTCATGAGGATGACCAGCAAGCATGTGCAATTAAGGCCTTATGAAAGACATCTGTCACGTGTACAGAAAACGACAGAGAAATGTCATGGGAGAAATGTCTCTTTAGTGTGATCATAAAGACAAAGGAAGCTATAGTTGAACTAGATTCGACTGTGCAGACTCCACTGGCTGGTCCTTATCATGTTAAGATCCCTCTTTGGCCCGGTAAGAGCCAATGCTGTGCAAGCGGACAGCATCTCCTGGAGAGAGTTTGTCCCACCCTCCAAACTGCAAGCCTCAGGCCAGTCTGTTTAGCCTTTTCTATCCTTAACACATCTAAATTTTTAGGTGGGAGAAGAGTTGAAATTGCCAAAGCCTTGACAGTAGGTTAAGGGGTACTCAGAGAAGCAGATAAAGGCAACCCTTAAAATGGATCCTAAAGGATGGGAATGCTTGGAAGGGAACATTCTTCCAGAGACAGAGGAAGGTAGACGTTCCCAGTCCTATTTAGAGAGCAGGAATATGGGAGGCAGTGTTGAATTTGTCAGGGAGATGAATGGAGATGTAGAAGGGTCCTTTCTAGATTTGTGGAGATTTGGGGTCTTGAGCAAGGGGGTATGAAGACCCTTGGTGAGGGATGGTTCTGAGAGGTAGAACTCCACCTCAATAAAAAAGGGGTAGGAATTGGGCAGCTGAAGTGGAGAGAATCCAGTGACATTCTTCGTGATGGATGAGGGCATGGTATGATCTGACAGAGGGCGATTCCTACCACACGCAGGGAAAAGTCAGGTGGGCAGACCAGCTCAGAGATCCTCACCACCAACTCCTTCTTTTAAGTTAATATGTTATTACTTTTAGATTAAAAACTAATTCTCTGAGACTGGAGGCGATAGTATGGCGGGTAGGGAGTTTGCCTTGCATGCAACTCGACTTTGATCCCTGGCATCCATATGATGCACCCAAGCACCTCCAGGAGTAGTTCCTGAGTGCAGAACCACGAGTAACCCCTGAACACTACCTAGTATGACCTAAACATAAAAAAAAAAAATATTCTCTTAGAATAACTTCAAAGAAAGATGTACCTGGGTAGTTAAAAAATCTTACATTTTAATTACATTTATATTACAATGTTTTATTCTAAACCATCTTAGTGGTGCTTAGTTGCCACTTCCGTGTTCTACTCAAATACATATTTCCAAATATTGTGCGATTCCTACAAAACAAGACGTTCTCACGTCCCAGTGTGCCACTATTCCAATCAGAAAACGGACCTTGATCCGTTCCTGACATCTGATCCCCAGACTCCATTCAACTGTTCTTTAGAGAAAGAAATTCCATTTCTCTTTTGTATTTGCATTTAGTACTTTCCAAGGAAGAAAGAACAAGGGACAGCAAGGAATGAAATGGAAAGCAGGTTCCTTTTAGATTTCACGAACCATCAGCCTCAACGAGAGCAGCATGTCTGCGCCTAATACTTCCTGTCTTATTGCAACCAGCTAACAACTCACGGTCTGCCCCAGAAAGTGGGAGCTTGGATAAAGTTGGAGTCATTTTGAAACCATTAAATGCAGTTTTGCAGAAGTCTTGTAGCTTTTCATTCTTTTAGGTTTTGTTTAACATGCATAAGAAGCCTGTATGCAGGTCCTTGGTGATCCCTTAACACTCTCTGGGGTAGAAAACTGAGATGCTTTCGGGGCACGGGTATATTGGACATGAATCAACTGAACTAAGCACAGCCCTTAAGACAGAGAGCCGACCCTCAGGTCACCTGATAAGCCTCAAGGTTAGGACTGGCAGCTACCCTGTCAGTTTCGTCCCAGCGTCCAGAGTCTTGGATTTGCCATCATTCCTTATTTCTTACAGCTCTCATCTCTAAATTTGCAAAATTGATTCACGTGGCATATAATATGCATCCGAATCATTACTCACCCAGAAATTTCTCTTCCTCTGATAAGATTGCTTATTTCTTTCGCATACAAATGGACTTTTCTGATCAGATAGTGACCCTTCTCTTTAGTTTGAATTTTTATTTTAAAACTTTTGATTTTATTTTTAATTTTTTTGGGTTACACCCAGCAATGCTCAGGGGTTACTCTTGGCTCTGCACTCAGGAATTACTCCTGGAGGTGCTTGGGGCACCAAATGGGATGTCAGGAATCAAACCTGGTCAGCCATGTGCAAGGCAAACACCCATCCTGCTGTAATTATTGCTCTGGCCCCTGGTTTGAATTTTTGCCTTGGTTTCTTTACTGTTCCCTTCACCCAGCTGACCTTCTGGGAGCATCTGCTGGTACCATCCATGAGGACCCAGACATCAATACAAATCACAATTATACTCACAAGATTTATGATCTGCAAACTACCTACATGGCAGGCAGGTCACCAAACAATGACCAGCTTCACTGATGCAGGATGATGTGGAGGAAGGGCACTGAGGTGGCATTTGACGGGCCACAGGACTTCCACCTGGAGAAGTGGAGTCTGTTGCAGGCTGGTTCGTGGCTTACTCGCAGAAGATGCAGGCTTATGCACGTCTCATATTGGGATGAGGTGTCACATGAGCTACCTTCCTTGGCGAGGGGCTACCTCCTTGCAGAGAACTAAACCTCCTTGGATTCCAGGGAGGGTGGGCCCTTCACCTTTCACCCTCCCTGGGCAGCCAAGATAAAGGAAGCCCGAGACAGGCGCTTGATGTACCTAGATCTGGGGTCCTCTTCCTTCTCCCCTCACTTTTCCTCTGTCCTTCCTGGCACCTTCCATCAATGAGCTCAGCCTGGCACAGAAGCCAGCCTGGCCCCTTGGCAGATTCTGGGGACATGTCTCTGCTGTCCATCAACTGATGGGGTAAAGGAACAGAAAACGTGGAGCAGTCAGACTCTGGGGCTGTTCCTTTCTTGACCCCTGCTCAGCGTCCTGGAGACTCTGGACAGTGAGGATGGAGATGAAGGTACTGAAGGTTATCATGTGTCTCCCTGTACCTCCTTTCAGCACTCAGTTCTGGTCCAGAGTGATCATTTCCAGCTATTGTCAGAGTGGTCCCTTCTTTATCCTAACTTCCCTGTGCTTCCCCCTTTCCTGTGGAAGCTTCCTGTGGCAAATTCCCAATGTGGGCCACCAGGACTTGTTTTCTATTCTTGGATATTAGTTGCATATTCTTTTTTTTCACATCCCACAAATGAGTGCAATTATTCTATGTCCGTCTCTCTCCTTCTGGCTATTTCACTCAGCATGATACTTTCCATGTCCGTCAATAATAAACAAATTTCATGACTTCCTGGGGTTTTTCATCCACACTCTATATTGTTCCATATTTTTTTCTGATGTGGAATTATCAATGTTTCTCTGTAACTGAACCTTAACTCCTCCACCAAGGGTCCATTTCCTATTGAATTTCACTGTATCTTACTCTCGGAAGGGAAGTTGAGGGCTCGGATGGCCCTGACCTGTGCCACCTCCTTAACTGAGCCTGCCTTCATGGTTCTAGGTGTTTCTAGAACCATGTGGGGAGACAATCTCCAACAGTAGGAACAGTTGATGGCCAGAAGCCTAAAAGGAAAATTCCCAGCAAATGCTCAGCATTATTATTGTGACACATTTAATATGAAATTAAAATGCTCTGAGTTCCCATTTTCTGTATGTGAACTAAGTCTTCACTTGAGATTGTTGATAGATTCTTGAAAATTGTGTCTTTAATTACATGATGTTCAAGAAAATAAAATTTTAGCTTATTCATCTATTTTGTCTTTAGAGTGATATCTGGCAGTGCTCAGGGATTAAATCCTGTCACTGTGCTCAGGGGTCACAACTGGCAAAGCTCAGGGGACTACATAGTGTTTTAGATATCGAATATGAGTTGGCCATGTGCAAGGCAAACACCTTACCCCTTAGTATAGCGTCACCCTCATAAAACCAATGAAATCAGAAGTTGATTGGTTTAAACAAGACAGATTCCTATGACTTATTTTTTGTTAAAAAATCAATAATATTCTAAAGACCCACAAACACTTAGAATGTTAAAAAATTACCTAGAATAATTCTTTTTTTTACTTTTACTTAAACACAATGATTGACAAAGTTGTTCCAGGTGTTCAGTATTTTAATACCAGTCCCACCACCAATGTGCCCTTTCCTCCACCAAAGTCTTTAACTACCTGCCCACTCCCCAAGTCTGTTCCCTTAGCAGGTAATAATTAATTTACTTTATATTGCTTATTACAACATATATCTTGTAATGATGGCATACCAATATTGTAGCAGCCAGGTGCTCCAGGAATTCCAAAATCTTTAATGAGGTGATAAAATTGGAGTTAAGTTTTTAACCCGGTGATGACTTTGGGGCATGGGTGAGGTTACTGGGCCTTCTGGAAGAATGGAGGTGGGGAGAGGTAGCCCATCCCTGACTCCATGACTGCCTGGAGATTTCAGTCGCAAAACTGGTATTGCTGAGTTTTTCAATTAATTATTTTCTGGGGAATCATTCATTCTTTCTTTTATTTTACATCCTATTTTTTCCAGCTCAGGACATAGAGATGAGCCAGTCCAGAGATGCTGCCTTCCCTCCCTCAGAGGGACACTCACCCTCCCATTCTCTCCCTCCCTCACAGGGACACTCACCCTCTCACACTCTCTCCCTCACAGGGGCACTCACCTTACTTCACAAACTTGGCGCCACTGGGAATCTCCAATAAACCTGCAACCACATCTTTGAGAAGCAGAAGGAACCACACTGGGAAGAAGGTGTGAATTCCAGCACAAATAGTGGTTGTAAGTTGCAATGGAGTTTTTCTTCATCAATATAACAAAAGGCTATTCAATAAAATGATATTTTTAGGAGCCAGAGAGAGATTACAGGGGTTAAGGTGATTGATTGAGTTTCATGCTTCCAATCTTCGACCTATCCCACGGCACTAAGTATAGTCCCCAAACACTTCCAGGGGTCACTATTAAGCATAGAGCTAAGTGTAGCTCCTGAGAATAACTGGTTGTTGCCCCTATAAATGTTATTATTTATTAATGATATTATATCATTTGGCACCTGTCCAATGATATTATTCTCACATCTGCTGTATTTTACAGTCAAGGTGTTTGAAGGATAAAATGCAATGCTATAGATGGTCACATATTACCTGACTTAACAATAAATGTAATGTTTCCCACCTTTAATTCTTGAATTATTTATTAAATATTATTTCCTACAATACTAGGGCAAACATAAAAAATCTCTAATAATGGTTTCTTACAACTCCTTTTTATGTTTATGTGAATAAAGTCAAGCCTTTGCAGCAAAAGATTGTGACAGCCTGCATTTACTTCATTTTATCATATTCCTTCTTGAAACAAGTCTTCACTTATATGCATTGCTGATTCTCATTTTATTTAATTTCTTCTGGATAATTTTGAAATCCTGAGTGAATCAGGATTAGCCTGGGGTTGCTTCTGTCTCTCTGCCTGTCACAACTGGGAGCACCCAGGGTCCAGAACTGAATCCACTAATGACTTGATCTGAGATGTGGGCAGGGTTGTGGGTAGACAGGAGTCTATGGTCTCAGTTGAGTAACTAGCAGGAAGGTGGGAAATGATTCTGTGGAAGGCTCACGTTTCTCCAAAGGGCATGTGGAAATGTTCCTTTGAGCATCACCACAGGTCACAAACATAGCTCTATTGCTGTCCATCTGTGACTATTCTTTAATGGCTCCTGATTATCTTGACTCATTGATGCGTGCACTCTGGGTGTGTGTGTGTGTGTGTGTGTGTGTGTGTGTGTGTGTGTGTGTGTGTGTGTTAGGGTGGAGGGGGAGACCTACAGCTTCTATTGCAAGTAACTTTTCTGCACAAGTCATGCTAAGGAGTTAAGTCTCTTAATCACTGTTCGGTGCCTTTCACCACCCTGTCACTAGACTGTAGGATAAGGTGAGGGGGCAGCATCCTGGATGTTGAGGAAGGAAGTGGGGAGCAGCTTCCTTCACTCATCGAGAGAGTGACTTCTGAACTGCCATCTGGCAGCCGAATTGACGTCTCCAAAATTGCTATTTTAAGTTAATGGGGCCTGGAGTACAGACAACTGTCAGCTACCACCGAGCTGCTCAGCTCTTTCCTCTCTTCTCTGAAACAAGGTGCTCAAGGGGTGAGAATTTCTTTCCTGAGTTTTCTTTACTGCTCCCATCGGGCACGTATACAAAAGGTTCCTATATTCTATAACACGACACCTCTTTACGTATGATTTCATCAGGGGTGGCCGTGGTATGTGCTGCCAGATCCAGAGAGGCCACAAGAGTGAGGCGACAGGAAGTAGACGGACTTCACGGGTGTTCCTGAAAAAGCGTATCTCCCTTTGGATTTATGGCTCTGGTTTTATTCATTTGTTTCCCTTTCTTCGCACCCTTCTCAGATAATTAGTCTACATGCCTCAGCTGTTGGTGCCGCCATCAATATTGGCTGGATGAATGAGCCACATCCCGGTCTGGGGTATCAGTGCTTGGAGTATGCCAGGGGGAACAAAAGGAAGTGGATCTCGCTGACCCTGAAATGGGAACACGGTCTGGTAAAGCTTGCTCCCTCCCTTGTGAAGCCAACAGGAGCCCTGGAAAAGTGGGGAAAAAAACCCTCTTGGCTTCATCCCATCAGGGAATGCTGGGTTTTCTTTTCAAAGACTGGATATAGGAAATGGAAAAGTGCCTAGTAGGCAAGCAAGGAAAAGACAACTACTCCTCTGGCTTCAATGGGATTAAATAAAAGAATAAGCCACAGTGAAGCGTGACTCAGAGTCGAGAGCTAAGCACCTGAATCCCTGGGGTTCTTGAGGTAGCTAGCTCTTCTGGAGATTAAATTGCTGTCATAACTTATGACATGAAACTGTGTTTTGGGGAGCTGCTTTCCATGCTGAACTGTACCTTGTGGAAATAAAGGATCCTTATTTTTCCTCTCCCTGCAAACTGACCACTAGCTTTCTTATTCCATCTAAAATATTCCTCTTTCTTATCATTCTTAACAGAAATAGCAGCAGCAGTTGACACAGTTTCATGCAGAATTCACAGAAAACTTGTAGCATCACATAATCTGAAAAGTTTAGGGTATGTTTAGTTGACTAAAATAAAACAAGAAGAAGCGAGTCAATGTCCAGGGAACACTGGTTTTAAAATACATTAAATCTAACTTTAATTTGGGACCTTTGAAATATATTTTTTCTATAAATATATGCTACGCCCTAAACTTTCCATCCCTCCCTCCATCCATGTTAGAGACAAGTCTTATCACAGTACAAAGAAATGAAGATACAGAAAATGGTGGTTTCCCTTGCACAGAGTTGAAACAGAACCTAAAACCATGTAAAAAAACTAGAGGACTTTTATTACCTAATCATGTAATTACTGAACAGAGCATGAGTAGACCTTAAATTTTTTACATCTGTTTTTGAAGGAGTCAGACTTCATTAACTCATAGTTTTTAATTCAAATTTAAAAGTAGAACACACTCACTGTTATCAGACTTCTGAATATGAGACCAGATGTTTAGAAGATTCTTTCCTATCTGGAATTTCTCACCTTTTCTTGAAGGTATTTCTTTTGAACTCCCATGATGTACCCAAGAGCATCTAAGAGGCCCTAAGCAAAGGGGAAGTTTTAGCTGAAGATTTATATTTATAGCCCTTGATGAACTGAATACATTTACAGGCTGCATTTTGAAATCATAATGTTCTAATGTGAAGCAATCAAAATTCCAAAATCATCTAATCAAGAATGACATCAGAGACAAACAATCTCTAGATGGAGTAGGTATAATTCCCTCTATAAGGCTTCGATTTGGAGCAGATGTTTTAATTCTGTGGATTAAGTCAAGAAGTGTTGAGCTGAGTTGTCCAGGAGACAGTTATTTAAAGAAGGTGAGCCAAGATGAAACTTGGTTTTCTTACAAGAAAAGAAGAGATAATTCATAACTCCTGGCCCCATCCCCTTCCTCCCAACCTTTGTCCTTCAGCAAATCAAGCTGCCAAACAGAGCCGAAAGAAAGAGGCACTTTCCAGGACAGCCTATGGGTGATCCAGGTCCTACCCAAATGTGAAAATTCTCCTTTTTTGTGAGGGAGTCTCTTCCTGTTCTTAATCTCCAGCCCTTCCCTGAAGGAAAGGGAACAAAAATGAACAGCAAGAAATTCTTGCAGCTTTTCAATTCCAAAGAGTAGCTATTTTGGTTCATCGATTAAGCAAGACATATGGATTCTGAAATATAGGATCTGTACATTTTTCATCTCATCATTTGGCATTTTGATTAGGTGGACCTCCTGCGGCAGGAGGGTGGGGATGGAACACACTGACACCGCCCTCGTTATTGTGACATTTGGGCCCTGGACCCCATTCCAGACACAGAACTGTCGGCTCCAAAGGTCTGTTGTTAACAGTTTATGCAGCGTTGTCAAAGCTGCATTCATTCTTTACTGTTTTCTTATTGCTTTTATAATAAATATTTACAGATTTATTGCATACTTATTTTCCAAATGGATAGACATTTTTAGAAATGACATTTCTGAAAGTGCAGAAGCTATCTGGCACGTATACAGTGGATCGTACCATGTGTTTTCTGACAAGAGCATCATCGAAACTGTCTCCGTAGTTTATCTGATGAGACTCTATTGCAATACGTTATATCAAGTTTATGGCCCCATTCTTCTCCTCTATGCTTTTTATTTTTACATGTGACATAGGGAAAATGGCAATATTTTCTTTATTTCCTAGCTAAATAATCTGTAAGAACTGCAGGAATGTCTTTGTTCTTATGAATGTAGGGGAAAGTCTTCATTCTACACATTGTCTTCCTCCATAGGGAATCTCTTTTCAGTCCTACTGTCAGCTTATGGAGCCATAAAGAGAGGAACAGATGAAAGGAGAAAGTCATAAAACAAACCATAGATGTGTTAATGCAGTTAATGCTAAGCTATGAATTATTTTTAATATTCCTTAATATCATATGAAGACATTAGAGCAAGAGACCTTTCTGTGCCATGTGGTGACATAGTGTAATAAGGAATGTCAAGCTGGTCATTATTTTTTCTGAAACACTATGAAAGTATTCTAATACTTACAGAAAGGCCAATTCTGGGGTATTTTCACATTTAGAGGATGATATGGTGGTGTGGAGAAATGCTTTCATTTATTATTAATTGTTTTAGCTTTGAAGGAATCAGTGTTTTGGTCACATGGTACTTTCTTTTTATTAAGCAAAGGCTCGGCATTAAAAGGATTGTTTATAGAAATATCCACAAAGAGTAAGCAATACTATAATAATCTCCATGTGACTTAGCTTATGTGTCCAAGGGGTATGGTAGCAAATACTTGCTAACTCTTCACATTTTTGTAGCAGTGTAGGGGATCTGGCTTTTAGTAGTTGGTTTTGACTTGTTTTGTTCCTCAAAAGAAGCCCTAAAGGCAGATAAGATATGCTTAAAAGGAAAAAGCATAGGCTAAATGGTGAATGTTTAAAGAGGAGATTTTGATTAGGTACAAGGAAATGTTCTTACTATACAAGCTTTTGACAATGCTCATCTAAAGAGAGGGCTTCTGGTGTTCATGTAGGGTTGGCTGATTACCTATTAAGATCAATTTGGAGGGAATTTTGCATTGTACTATTTAATGTTTTAGGTCTCAATCTCATCAATTGCAAGTATTCTAAGAATAGGTGTTCTATCAATTTACATATGTAAAATTTCATTAAAGTAAGATTTCACTAATTTGTAGCTTGGAATAATTGGGTGGAAATATTTCATCACATAGCACATTATTTTTTCTTTTTGAAGAAAGAATAAATAAGATTAGCAATGATTATCAAAGCCCTTAAAATATGCTGCCATGCTTAAATGCTTTTTAGAGGCATCAATTTGTTTAGAAAAATTATATAATAATTATAAATAATTTGCCAAATATTGATGTTTAGTAGATAATGCTTCTTAATTTTACCTAAGAGTATGAGCTGGAAAGTAATAAAGTTGTATTTCTTTGGACAGAGTTTAACCAAAGAGCTTCATTTCTGCTTGTGAAATAAGTCTGAGTCAATGAGACTTTCATATATTTATCTATGTAAGGATAATTTATTTTTGGGGAGGAGGAGGCACATTTAGTGATGCTCAGAGCTCACTCTCAGCAGTGCTTATGGAACCATAGGCAGCGAAATAGATCGAATTGCGGGTGACTGCTGTAAGACAAGTATTTTAATCCCTGTACTGTCTCTCTGGTTTAGTAAATGATGCTTTTAAAAGACAGTATCACGAGACTGGAGAGATAGTACAGTGGGTTAGGAACTTGCCTTGCATATGGCCACCTAGGTTCAATCCCTGGCATCCCATATGTCTTCTGAGTGTTGCCAGGAGCGATTCTTGAGTGCAAAGCCAGGAGTAACCCCTGAGATTTTCCAGTTGTGGCCCCCAAACAAACAAAAGATGCCATTACTCTGATACAAATATAAAATGAACTTGTCAAAGATTTTTATTTGTTATTGATTAATGAGAGTACAGGATTATTCCAACTTCAAATAGTATTCAAAGGCGTGATGCATTTATAGGCCATTAGGAATGCCAAATGGTTTGCAAAATAGATTTGAAAGTAACTTTCTTCCATAGTGGGAGAGAGGTCTCTGTTGAATCATTACAGAACTATTCTTGAATTTTTATTGTGAGGAAGGGCAGTTTCACATCCAAAACTTCTGTGAGTTATCATCTCCCCTAGATCCTAACTAAAGACGATGAAAGAAAACCTAAATAAATAAACCAATAGGAAAATAAGTAAAACCTGAGTAGGCAAATGAATAGAAAAAATAAGAATTTCAAATGATATCCCAATTTTCCCTTAGCATTTCTACAATAATATATCAAGTTCCATCATTAAAATTATAGTGATACTTGTTAGACACTGTATTGCTATCTGTTGCTATTGAACCAAGACACATGTGAATTTCAGAAATTTCATTTATCTCACTTTCTGCTCTCAAATCCTAATACTGTGATGATTATTCAGGTGTTATATCAAAGGGAATGGATTTATTTGTAAGGTGAGAGATGGCAACCTGCTGTTCAGGGAGACCAGTCAGCTGGAACAGGTGGGTGTTCAGGTGGTGTCCAGCTGTCTGCCTTCTTCAACAGAGGTGTGGTATGCTGTTTTCTAAGTTTCAAGTAAAAGAGGCAGAAATGGGAAATGCCATCAGGAAAAGGGAAGTAGGCAAAGAGGGATCCTATAGAATTAACTGGGGGCCCCTGATTTTCTGGACTCACATCTCCATTTAGAAAGGATACAGAAATGGGTTTAAAAAATAGTTTATTTAGGGAGAAAAACAAGAGAGGAGGAAAACAACTCTGTTGGAGAATAAAGAACAGCTTCACTGAAAAAATTGTTTAGAGAGAGCCAGAAAGAAAGAGAGAGAGATAAAGTGAGAGGGAAAAAGAGAGGGAGAACTCTAGAAAGAGCAGCCTGGTTCAACAAATTTTAAGTTAAGAGGGGGAATGAATGGGAAAGGTCCTGTGCCTCACGACCAGTGAGTTTTCTCCACAGTAATCTTATGGGCGGGAGTTCGAACACACAGTCACTTACCTGTCTCCAGGAAATGCTGCACTTGTCCTGGAAGGGCCTTGGGATATCAGATGCTCCATTGGTGTGCACATGCCCATTTGGGCCCTTGGGGCTGCTGTGAGGTCCCAACCTCATTAAAGACAGCAGGACATTCATGCAATGCACTTAGCGGGCAGTTTGTAACAGGACAATTGGATTAGCTTTGCCGCTCAATATGACACTATTGTCAGATAAAAGATCATAAAATTAACAGAGAGGGCTACCTCATCTGCACTCAAGGATCACTCCTGGCAGGCTAAAGGGACCACATGGGATGCTAGGGATCAACCCTGGCTTGACCATGTGCAAGATGAGTGCTGATCCGCTGAACTATCACACCGGTTTCAGTATTCTTTATTTCTTTAATGCTATGAACTCCTCTGTTCACTCCAGGAGACAACTTTTTCGGCACTTGGCATCATTCAAGTTTGGAGTTTCTAGATGGCTAAGCAGAAAAGAAATGGAAGGGTTAGTCTTTCTCTGCAATTTTTCCCCTGACCCGAGTTCTTGGATGAACACTATTGTGTTATGCAATGAAATTGTTAGAGGTTGCAAAGGGAAATTAGATTTATCTCCACTTAAAGATAGGATTTTCTAAATGAGGATTATTAATCAGAAGAACGGGTGGACTGAAAGAGTCTGTGACATCTATTATCTGTTAAAAACCTAAAGAGAAATCACTTGGTTAGGGCTGGTTTAAGCAATAGAAGACTCGGATTGAAGACTGTTTCATAGGTTTTGTATAGCCAAGCCTTTTTAAAAGTAAAATTCATAAGTACATTTAATTTGTTCCTTATCCTTCGTTGCTGTTGTGATGACAGAGGTCATAAATATATTTATCTTGGTGCTCGCGACCTCTTAGTTTTGGTATGTGCTGGAGGGCCCTACCTTTTGGGAGGAGTACTCAAACACATTTATTTATTTATTTTTTTTTTTTATTATACCACCGTGAAACATACAATTACAAAGGTGTTCATAATTGGTTCTTGGTAATACAGTATTCCAGCACCCCTCCCTCCACCAGTGCCCCATTTCCACCACCAATGTACCCCTCCGCCTCCCGCCCCCAGGCCGCCTTAATAGCAGGTACCCCAGTTTCCTCTCTTTCTCTCTCTATCTCTCTCTCTGTCTCTGCATCTCTCTCCCTCTTATTTTACACATTGTGGCTAGCCCTGCATATATTTAGAGTTTATCTCTTAAGTCTCTTTGTGTATATTCAGTGGTGAGTTTTAATCTGCCATTACCATTTCCCATATTTAGTAAAACACTGGTATCTATTTATATCCTATTAATGAATGCAGTCATTCTATATCTGTCCTTTTCCTTCTGACTAATTTCACTCAGCATGATAGTCTCCATGTCCATCCATTTGCAGGTAAATTTCATAATTTCATCTTTTCTGACAGCCGCATAGTATTCCATAGTGTAGATGAACCAACAGTTTCTTTAGCCAGTCCTCTGTTCTCGGGCATTTAGGTTGTTTCCAGATTCTAGCTATAGTGAATAGCGCAGAGATGAATAAAGAAGTACAGATAGTGTTTCTGCTATGTGTTTTTCAGTCTGTAGGGTATATTCCCAGGAGTGCTATTGCTGGATCAAATGGGAGCTCAATATCTAGCTTTCGGAGGAATGCCCATATTGTTTTCCAAAAGGGCTAGACCAGTCGGCACTCCCACCAGCAGTGGATGAGAGTCCCTTTTTCCCCCACATCCACGCCAGCACCGGTTGTTCTTGCTGTTTTGGATGTGTGCCAGTCTCTGTGGGGTGAGATGGTATCTCATTGTTGTTTTGATTTGCATCTCCCTGATGATTAAAGATGAAGAGCACTTTTCATATGTCTTTTGGCCATTCGAATTTCTTCTTTTTGGAAGCTTCTGTTCATTTCTTCTCCCCATTTTTTTGATGGGGTTGGCTGTTTTCTTCTTGTGGAGTGCTACCAGTGCCTGATATATCCTGAATATTAACCCCTTGTCAGATGGGTATTGGGTGAATATCCTTTCCCACTCTGTGGATTGTCTTTGTATCTTGGTCACCGTTTCTTTTGAGGTGCAGAAGCTTTTCAATTTTATATAATCCCATTTGTTTATCATTGCTTCCATTTGCTTGGTCAGTGGTGTGTTGTCTTTAAAGATACTTTTCGTTTCGATGTCGTAGAGCGCTTTCTCCTATGTTTTCTTCGATGTACCTTATAGATTCATGTCTGATATCGAGATCTAGAATCCATTTTGATCTGACTTTTGTGCATGGCGTTAGGAAGGAGGTCTAAGTTCATTTTTTACACTTAGCTGCCCAGTTTTCCCAGCACCATTTGTTGAAGAGGCTTTCTTTGCTCCACTTAATATTTTTTGCTCCTTTATCTAAGATTAAGTGATTGTATATTTGTGAGTGCGTTTCAGGATACTCAGTTCTATTCCATAGGTCTACAGGTCTGTCTCTATACCAATACCATACTGTCTTAATGACAACTGCTCTGTAGTAGAGCTTGAGGTTGGGGAAAGTGATACCTCCCATCTTCTTTTTCCCAAGGATTGCTTTAGCTATTCGTGGGGTTTTATTATTCCATACAAATTTCAGGAGTGTTTGTTCAATTTCTTTGAAGAACATCATGGGTATCTTTGTAGGGACCGCATTGAATCTGTATAAAGCTCTAGGGAGTATTACCATTTTGATAATGTTAATCCTTCCAATCCATGAGCAGGGAATGTGTCTCCATTTCCTCAGGTCTTCTTTATTTCCTGAAGTAACGTTTTGTAGTTTTTCTTTGTAGAGATCCTTTACATTCTTTGTCAAACACATTTAAACGTGTCCCTGGGGTTTGCACACTGGTCTGGAGCACTGAGGAAGGAGTCCAAAATAGCAGGACTATGCTTGGTGCATGTGGTGGTACGGGGTGACCCAGCTCTAGGCATCATGCTTGCAAGGCGGGTACTCTAAGCCGCTGAACCATATCCTGGGACCTTAGTGCATTTAATACTTACCATCTATGTAGAAAGATGATTGTATAATTATTACCGCTTCACCATTGGTGATTCTGTAACAAAGGATGTTGGCACAGTTTGTCTGAGGTCACTAACTGTGTGGGAGAAAGGGTGTGGAGCTCTGTCATCAGGGTTTAATCTTGTCTCTTTGTCTCTTTACCAACTCCACCCCCTGCCCGGTCCAGCAGTCGAGGGCTGCCACGACTCACGCAAGCCCAACACTCACAAAGGGAGTCAACAGTACATCTCCCTGCCCAGACATTTTGATCAGCTAAATGCCTTTCCAAGGTGACATAATGAGTTGGCCATGGAATCAAGGAACTGACGGCCTTTCGTTTCTAACCCCCAGCCTCTTTCTTATTCATTGCTAGTTTATTCTTGCAGCTGACATTGTGCAGAAAAATGAGTCTCTTTTAAGAGTCTCTTTCAGAGGCCTTGTCATTCTACAGAATTCTTTCATGTTTGGAGCGCCTGATAATATGTGGTCTTTGCTAGAACTCCTGTGGTTTGACACCAGCCTGTACTAGAGATGATGGCAGCTTTTGTTTTCTAAAAAGCTGGCCGCTCTCGGAATTTAGGCTTGAGAGAACAGTAGTGAGTTTGGTTTGGCTCCAACAAGGCAGTCAAGTGTAACTAATACTGTGTTATTAGCACGGGGTGAAATTTTCAACTTTCAGTATCTTGACGAAACATAGACAATAAAAATTGCTCAGTGACTTTTTCTAACCTTTCTAACCTGTATTTTACTCCCCAAGACCACGAGCCACTTTGCATTCTCAGACAATAAGCCAGGGGCTGGAAAGTGTGCCACTCACAGAGAAGGACGGCTTCCCCAACGAAACAGCCACTCTTGGCAAATTTAAGTCTCAAGAAGACTTAAAATCTTCCAGGTACTGAAATGTTCTTCCAAATGACAGATCGAAATATTGTCAAGGCCGATAGAGTGAGAATCTCTCATTAAGAGATTCTGAAAAACTGAAGGAGCTGAGCTGGTCAAGTCCCCAAGTGTGATAAGAAAACATTCCCTGCATCCCCATGGATATTTAATTAATCTAATTGTTTTGAGACTTTCTATTTGAAAATACAGTAGGGATCAAACAATACAATGTATTAAAATCACAGTGGTCTTAGTCAAGGCCCATTAACATTGCAAGAATAGAAATCCATACCCATATTTTTATTGGGGTCTGTCTTGTGTTTTTCTCCTCCAGGCATTTTGGAACACTTGGAAGATGGTGTATGACTTTGAAATGTACTTTGTAGCTGCCAGGAATGAAGTGATCAGAGTGTATTGTATTATACAAGAAGAACAGAATACAATTTGTGGCAACTTCCTGTTCATCCTTGGGTGGAAGAGATAGCTGTAGCTTCCTAGGAGGTCAGTTTACAGCTTCATAATGGCACCGCTGGAGACAGAGGGCCTCTTCCAAACCTCTCTCTTTATTCCTTCTCATGCTCACTCTGACACTATTCCTCCTGGGATCTTTATCCCTGGGGATCCTCCTAAATTCCTGGTCTATCAAATGGGTGTTTCCTGATCGCAGACAATTTTGGCTTGGGAAGAAAACATGCCTGGGAGTTGGGAAATGGCACTTGGAAAGCACAGGAAAGGCGGACTAGAAAGAGAGACTTTATTGGCATGAAAACTGCTTGAGCAGGGATGGACACCTATAGCCACGGCTGCAGAGAAGCTTTAAAGCAAGGGGGGCCTGGTTTCAGGCCCTGCTGAACTAAATTGACATCAGAGGCTGTGTATATTGTATCCCTGCTATAGGTGCACACGGTACCTCAGTTTCCCAGAAACTCCTGCCTAGTCACAAGAGAGAAAGTGGATACACTCTACGTACAGAAAATGGTGGAGAAAATACCATTTGGTGTGGAAATGAGGTAAAAGGAGGCTTGAGGTCAAGGAGGGACTTACTGCTTGGTCTCCACTGACTTGTTGGTGTTGAGCCAGGGGCCCTTAGCACAGAGTGTTCTTAAGGTTGTGTCTTGGCCTAACCAGAGGCAAAGGAATGTAACCAGGTGGCTTCTCCCAGGGAGAGCTGTTCACACCCCTCCAAATTACAGCCTTCAGGCCTGTGTGTTTTAGCTTTTCTAGCTCCAGAGTTCTTCTAAGTTTTTGGGATGGGGGAGTTAAGGGGAAGAGCTGGACGTGAGGGGACAAAAAGGGGAGAATGTTGGGAAAATCTTTACTTATTTGATTTTAGGGAGGGCATACTCTTCCTTTGAGCAGGTGGTAGAGTAGAACTTAAGAAGCAGTGGGAAAATAAATGGTGGAAACTCGAAAACTTACAGAATTAAGTTTTAGGAAACCACAAATTACAGTTCTAGTTTAGCTTTAAGTCTAGACCACAAGAAAATTGCATTCACCATGCACCAGTGTTTTTATCACTTGGAAAATAAGAGCATTGGTTTCTTTATTTCTTTTTATTTTTTTAGTGAAGCTAATTAGTTGGTTTTAGTGAAACAAGTTAGATTTTTTTCTTTTCTTTTATTCTTTTTCTATCACCCACTGCATTGGTTTTTTTTCCCTATATTTTTTTTGGTTTGTTTTTTTTTTTCTTCTTGGTCTTGTTTTGTTCTTTTGTTTTGGGGCCACATCCAGCTATGCTCAGGGCTTATCCCTGCTCTATGCTCAGTGGCCCATATGGGGTACAGATCAAACCAGGACCAGCTGCATACAAGTGCCTTGGCCCTTGTGCTATTTCTTAGACCCTACCCACTGCATTTTCATAGACATGTATTACTATAGACAGCCAACTTAAACTGTCCCTCTCATGGGTGTGATGATAAGCATCAATGAATTGTGTCAGACTTAACTATGAGAAGGCAAATTAATTCTCCCTTTTTTGGTTTGTTTTGACTTTTTTTTATTTTAATTTTTTTTATTTTTAAAATTACAAGATATACAATTAAAAAGTTCATATTTGGGTTTTGGTCAAACAGTGTTGCAGCACCCATCCCGCCAAATGCTGAGATTACACCGGGTCTCCACTCAGTAATACTCCTGGTGCTCAGGGATCGTGATCTGATGCCTGGGAGATGATATGTGGTGCCGGGATTAAGCCTGGGTCAGTCATGTGCAAAGCTAAGTGCCCCACTTGCTGTACTATCTCTCTGCCTGTGCATTTTAATTTTAAGCTCAAGCAGCACCTCAGACAGTCTCAGGTGGTACTTATAATTGTAACAGAAACCAGAAAGAAGTTTGAAGAGCTTTTTGTAGTTTGTATAGATTCTGAACTTGATTCTTAATATCAGCACTACAAAGAAATTGGACACAACTCAGTACATCTCGCTTTCTATATCCATATATTCTGCATCTGACGATTCAACCAATGATGAGTGGGTATGTGCCATGTTGCAAGTCTACAATGGCTCCTCTACTTAGCATATATAACCCTTTTTTCTTTTCTGTATTCCCTACACATTATTATACAAGAATTATTTATGTAGCACTTACATTAAGTATTTGAAACAATCTAAAGAGGACTGAAAGTGACCAAGCTGTGGCCAGAGCAATAGTATAGTGGGGAGGGCATTTGCCTTGCTCGCAGCCAACCTGGGTTTGATCCCTGGCATCCCATATGGTCCCCTGTCAGGGAGATGCTGGGGTCTTCAACAATATCAGGAAATGAGTTCCCTTCTACCTGTGATGCCAGCAGGCAATGGATGAAAACTCAGGAGTCCAGTGCAGTTCCTAAAGACTTTTTACTAAAACAAGCTCCACCACTACAACTCAAGATAATGGGATCCCCATATCTCTAGCTCTTGGTCAGAATGCTGCCCATGCACTCGGGCCAAAGTCTCCCACCAAATTGGATGCAAGTTAGATTTTTATTGACGCGTATTTAGAAAAATGCCAGGGGAGGGAAAGAAAGACGTATGTGCTCAAGAGAGAATATGGGCTTCTCAGGTTGGAAAGAGGCAAGCACAGACAGAGACAAGCAAGTGAGAAACAGATTCAAGGGAGAACACGGGCTTGAAGAGCAAGCCTAGGCAAAATAGTGTTATTAAAATTTTTTAATCTAATCACTGATGCACAGTAACAAGGTTGCTTATAATTGGGTTTCAGTCATATAATGTTCCAACACTCACACCTTCACCAGTGCACATTTCCACACCACCAAGTCTCCCCTCACACCACCTCTATGGCAGGCTCTCTCTCTCTCTCTCTCTCTTCTTTTTCCTTAAGGGCTTTATGGTTTGCAATACAGACACTGAAAGGTTATCATGTATATTCCTTTATCTACTTTCGGTTTTCAAAAATTTATTTTTAATTGAATCACAGTGAAATAACCGGTTAAAATACATGGTTGTTCATGATTGGGTTTCAGTCATATAATTTTTCAAGCAAAATAGTTTTCATTGAAAGAATTTTGGAGAAATGTGAAAATGTGAGGGGGAAGAGAGAGAGAGAGAGAGAGAGAGAGAGAGAGAGAGAGAGAGAGAGAGAAGAGAGAGAGATCCTGTAAATGGAAGAAGCCGAGCATTGAATTCTCTAATAATCTCAGCTCTAATAATCTCTAATAATCTTGGGGCTCATAGCCGGCATTCTTCAAGCCTATTTGTACATCTAAAAGCTGCTCCTTGCCTTTGAAAGAGATAAGGCTGAGCCCACCTCATCTTCCCCTAATCCCCTTCAAGCCCACCAGGACCTTCCCCAACTCTGCCCCTTCTTGGTCTCACACTACTCAAGAAGGTGACTGAGGACAGGATTTATGTACTAGATCAGGTAGACATTGAGTACATGTGAAAGATTCTTCCCCGCTGAGGGATGTGTGTGTTAAATGCGGAACTCTCCTTCCCCACATACTCAGAGGGAGAGACGAAGGCAAAGGCCTTGAAATAAAGGATAGTTAAATGCTTCCTTGTGAAGCAAAAAAGAATTCTCTTTTAGTTTTACATTTTCACTACCTGAGATTTATTTGTAACTATGCCCTCAGACACTGATTCTTAAGCTTTTTGGTATTTAATCCATTTGAGAAACTGATTTAAAAAATGCACGTAACTCCAATTATTTCAAGGACTTTCAGATGCCCCAAGCCCAATCATGAATTGGGGTATAAGAATTCTACTTCAAACATCTTACCCTGGCTTTGTTGTTAATCTCAGCCTCACCAAGGCATCGCCTTGACCCTTAATCAGTGCTAGAGGCTTTCCTGTTTTTAGGTAGGAATTCTGAGGGTCACATGGTTTCCTTGCTCAAGCATGTTAGTTCATGGTTCTTGTTTAAAATTTTAGATAAAAATGTGGTCATGTTGATTGTAAGGAAAAAACATTATTAATTTTCTTTTTTGGGTCACACCTAGCAACACTCAGGGGTTACTCCTGGCTCTTTGCTTAGAATTATTCCTGGCGGTGCTCAGAGGGACCATAGGGGATGCCAGGGATGGAACTCAGGTCAGTCGCATGCAAGGCAAATGCCCTACCCTCTGTGCTATCATAACTCTGGCCCCTAATTTTCTTTTACGCCTGATTTTTGAGTTGATCATTTTGAGTTATTTCTGTTTTATGAGTTGCTTCTGAGTTGCTTTCTGAGCTGTTCCTACCACTGGAGCACTTGTAGGGCTTTGGGGCTTGGTTGTGGCCCTATTGGGGAGCATGCCTGTACTTCACTAAATGCAGTTCATTAGTTCATGCCTGCAGTATCAGGAGGTGATATGGGTCTATTTCTGATTTGACCCTGACTTGTTTGGGTCAAAATACTGAAGAGACACAGCATCCATTCGCGCCTCACTTTAAAAAGTTTTATTAATTCCTACTTTGGCTCTTCCCACCCTTCTACGCTCTTGCTGCTGGATAAGTAAGAAGCAAGAGCTCAACTGGAAAACGAGAGGCCACAGAGGAGAGATTCCGGAGGGGAAAAGCCTGATTAGATGATCAGTTCAAACCTAGCTCGGCTGGATGCCACCACGTCACCATCTTCACCTATCATGGAGCAGAACTATCCAGCTGAGCTCAGTCAATCTGCAGAACTGTGAGAAAGAAGGAATTATTTTTTTTAAGTCATTATGCTCACTATGTATTGAAATGTTACCCAATAGGTCTGTGTAGGTGAAACAAATTTCTCAGATTTCCTATCTGCAACTCAAAAGCCTAGTTATTTCTTAATTGCTTAGCTATTCCATAACTGCTTCCCGTTTAATGTAATTTATTGCTTCCAGACTGGAGTCTCGAATCATACAGAAAAACACACATGTCACCAGCTGACCAGCGATGGTCGACCCAGCACTCACTTTTCAGGTGAGCCCAGGACAAAAACGAGCTCATGCTGTGGTTTTCCAACTTTAAGATGATCACATGAATGACTAATTGATTACCTTTCTCTTGACTCACAAATATTTTGCCAGTTTCTTTCAGGAAAAGAAATACAGAATGGAAACCACAAGTATCTTCATTGTCAGGGGTGGTCAAACTGATGCTTAAAAATTGTCAGAGATTTATTGGTTATTTTGTTTTCTAAATGATTGTGTTTGGAGATTTTTTATAAATGATCTTGTGACTATAAAATGGTTGGGTGAAAAGCAAAACAAAGTAAAAGTGATTTAGTGGGATTTGTCTGCCTAAAATGTAGTGTTAAAAAGCAGTGATTTTCCTAGTTTTCCTTTGCCCTGGTTCTGTTAAGCAATGACTAGACTATAGGCCTGGCACTGATGGCCGGGCCAGCAATAAACTTTTTCTAGTCGAAACTGATTTATGTGCTATGGTTCCTACGTGACACACCCCTCCAGATCAGTTATGTAACATTTTCAGAGCCCAGAGCATGGGAGCATGTGATTTGTGACACAGAGGTACAGCTGAAGCAAATGTAGCGGAAGATGGTCATCACTCACTGATTTTACGTGAAAATAAATCCTGTGTTTTGCTGTCATGTGTTCTGTCAGGTGTTTGTGTGTGTTTGTGTGTGGCATGTGCATGCATTATATATATACAATTCTAACAAAAATGTGTGATATAATACTTGTATAAGAAACATGAGACCATGACAGTTTAAATAAGGGAGGTCGGAGTCAGGCAGAAAGAAGAAAGAAAAGGAGAAGGCAGACAGATGTTGGGCCACTAGTTGGAGAGACACGTCCTTATCAACCCTTTCTGGGCCAAAACCCCAGGGCTAGAACTGTCCTAGAGACTTGAAGGCAAAGTCACGGGCAAGCCAAGAAAATAACAACTCAGTTTTGTTTGCATTTAAAACCATCAAAGAACAAAGTACATTCTTTCCTTCTAAGCCTATGTGTGGCTGAGTTCTAGATGACAAAGTGGTGTAGGAAAGAGATCAATGCAAAGAGTGAACATTAGCTGAGCAGGCGTGATTGAGCTCTAGAGGAGCCCAGGGCTGGGACGGGCAAGAGAAGACTGAGCTAGCAGAGAACTTTGGAACCGAGGGAGAAGTAGAAGAAAAGGGAATATAGAATAGAAGAGGGAGGAGAGGAATAGAAAGAGACTTAGAGAAACGACACAAAGGCCAATTAGATATGGGCATGAGAATCTGGGTGAGCATTTCAAGAACCAAAAACTGCAAGAAGTTTTATCCTTATATCTATAATATGCCCTTTTGAGCATCGCAAAATGAATGTGTGTGATCAGCAGGTAAACAACAAGGCCAAGTCAGAGTTTTATGTCTGTGTATATCACATACCAGTTCTAAATGATATCCTAGATATTAATTTTGGATAGCCGTTCAATAATTTGTGTCATTGGATACAAGGAACAAGGCTGAGGTGTATGTGGCTTCTGGACAAGTCAAACCTGTTGCACGACACCTAAAAGCCTAAAAGCCTCTGCATCTGCCCTGGATTGCCTCCTGCAGATCACTTTGTAGATAGGGGGTAGTTTAAATGTGGCAGTTTATCTGACCATGTATTCTGTACTGGCTGGTACTGGCTGGTATAAATATTCTCTCATGCTACCACAATCATCGGGGGACTAGAACTCACCAGCATATTTGCCTGGCCACGTTGGATCTCTAAGTAATTAGACCAGAGAGAAATGTTGTTTGCCTCCAAGCAAGCAAGCATGGCTCCCTGATAATTCAAAGGCAACTAAAACACAAAACTACCGTGAAGTAGATGAGACTCTTGTGAAGGCTTGGAGAAATATTTAACTGGCATTAGTATAGTCTTTGGTACAGACACATGCCATCTCAGAAACCCCCTTTTCTACCCTATAAAGACTTTTCCAGGCAGATCTTGGCTCAAAACATTGGCAAGTAAAAAGGCCTAGATGAGGTGCTGGGAGAAATTACCTGAGGGCATTTGATCCTCCCTGCTTCCCATAATAGTGGGAGGTCTGAGTTGCAGGGGTATAAAACTAGGCTGCTTCCTCTCTTAAGCTCTCTCTTTTTGGGCTCTCTTTTTTGGACTTGCACTCTTCTTGGGAGTCTTGTCTTTGTCTCCTCTTTACAGGGCCTTTACACGTGGTGGCCGCCATATTGGCCTACATGTGACTGGGTTTCTAGCCAGGAATCCTAAGCACAGGGTTTTTCCTATTGCTGATTTGTATGCCTGAACCTGTGATAAGTAAAGCATTTTAAAACTGCATCGGATTCCTGAGTCTTCATCCATTCCCTGCCGGCTTCAAAGGTAGAAGGGAACTCGCTTCCTGGCACTGCCGGGACCCCTGCATCTAGCTTCCCTGGGTGGGCACCCCCTGCATCTGAAGGTCCCACCGAGATGTTGATGAACTTTCCCTGAAGCTGAGAGCAGCATTTAAACCATGAGTTGGAATGGGTTACCTCCCCGGAGGATTTTTCTTTGTTCTGGCTTCACCTGTTTATTCAGGTGCTAGTATAAGTGTCACTGGATCCAAGGAACAAGGCTGAGAAGGTGTATGTGGCTTCTGGACAAGTCAAACCTATGACAGGGGATTCTGTGTCATTGATTTTTATCTTGGTCTGCTAGTAAGTATATCACAGCTTTAATATTCCATTTAGTTGTTACTTCCTTGGTAAAGTACCTATGAGTTTCTTCCTCTGAGCTAGAGCTCTGAGAGATTTGATGGAGACATGTGAGACTAGTGGCTCCTTTCTTCATTAAATCAAAGCAGTCTGTTGTTTAGAAGTAGAAAAACTTAGACACATACGTTACTTCATAATCACTTATAATGTGGAGATTTAGAAGAAATTGGTTTGTTACTATTATCTTACAATCTCTTTTTGAAGAGATCCATGTTTTCTTGTGAATTTACAGAGATTTTTTTTATTGGAATGGAAATTATCTTTTGATTTTGCTATAATTTCGGGTACTTAGAAGTTACTCACTTTAAAAAAACTATGAAAAACCCAAGCTGTCCTTCACTCAGTTTCCGCCAATAGTAATAACTTGCAATACTCAAGTGCATAATAATTGGATACTGACAGGGATACAGTCAAGATCCCTGTGAGAGAATTTTCCCTCTCACCAAAAGCTGCCCGTTTTGTAACTATGCTGACTTTCTGCTACAGTGTGGATGTTCCACAGTTTATCGAACCACAGTTTTCACAGTTTGGTCATCTGGCTGTTTCCAGGTTTGAATTATTATTAATAAAATAGCCATAAACATTTGTATAAAGGTTTTTGTGTGAACATAAGTTTTCATTTCTCTGGGATAGATGCCTGGGAGTATAATTGCTGAGTTGTATAGTAGTTGCTAGTTTAGTTTTTAAAGAGAGTGCCAAACTGTTCTCTGAAGTTCCAAACTGTTTCCGTTTTCCATTTCCACTACACTAGCCACGTAAGACTGCTTCCATGACAAAATAGTGTTTTGCTGCTATTTTTTTAAAATTTGGACTCTCCAAGGGATTTGGAATAGTATTTCCCTGTGCATTTAACCTGTGTCTTCTTAAGTACTAATGGTGTCAAACATCTTTTTACATTCTGGTGCCCCTCTGGTTGTATCTGGGAAAGAAATCCTGGATGTAGCCTTTGCTGCTTACTTTGCTTTGTCCTGGGTCCTTATCCTTTATCCTGGGAGGTAATGCTGGCCTTAGAGAGTAAACTCAGCAGAGATTTCCAGCATTCCTCACAAGAAAAAGTAGAGATGTTGTTTTTGAGTTGCATGTCATTTCTTGTTGAAAAACAAGCCTCTTGTTTTATGTGTCCGGGTAACACGGTATCTCAGTAATACAGATAACTTGTCCAGCCCCTTGTAGGTCCAGAGCTTTCACTTCACATAATGTCAGGAGTTTTGGTTGCCATCTTAAAGACGTCGTTATCTTTGGCAGAGCCCGGTGGCTTGGCTCAGGAAGCAGGCCGGGAACAATGCTATCAGTTCTTGTTTCTTTTTTCTTCTCCTGGAACACGCTTACCTAGAATACATGAGAATCTGGCAGAGGTCTCTATTTTCTTCCTCTGTATTGCTTTCACACCATCTGTGCTAGAATCCACTGGAATGTCTTTACAAGGTGTCAAAACTCTGGGAACTCCACTCTGTTTGGCAGAGGAGAAAGGATAGAGTGATCATGGGGAGTGGGCAGGGAAGAGGGAACCTGGAGAGTGTCTGCCATGGTGACAAAGAGACAATTTGAAGCGAGGGAGTCCAAGCTTCATATGACTTCTCCCGGGATCTCGTTCTGGTGGAGGCCTTAGCAGGGCTGTCTCACAGGCAGCCTCTTCCTCCAGTGAGGCCCTTGCTGGCGACGCAGCAAATGATTTCTGAGGGGCGCATAGCCTCATCCGGACACCCCCGGGCGGAAAACAAATGCAGGTGGGGGATTTCATGGCTTGAGCAATCCCCGAGTTTAACACAAGTTCATTTTAATGATGGGTTGGAAACCCAGTTAGTCTTTAAATCATTTCAAAGGCAGAATTTTAATTTTGTTTATTAAAAATATAGAAAAACAAAAACAAGACGAGACCAATCTCTCCACCACCAAAACATGTTTATAAACTCTACCCTATGAAAGCCCAACTTGGAAGGAATTCTACTTTGACTTTAAACTGTTTGTTCGCAAGCTCATGGAATAACATGGTTCTTGGATTCATTAACTCTTATTTATAAACTTAAGGTTGTTTTGGAACAGAAAGCATAACATTTACTAAAAGGAACATTGAAATTATTTGTCTTTTTTAATTAAAAAAATACCAAGAAGTGAAGTCTGCAAAACACAAAATCTTAATATTGCAGTTGGATTTTCCCTCATTAAAAATATATATCAAACCATTGTCTGATTGAAACTAAACACAGTTAAACATATATAGATATAAATTATATAATTTACATTTATTATACTTAATCCAGGTACACATGCAAACACATTTGTATATATAAATTATGCATGAAATACTCATAGCTAAAATTTATGTGGCTATATTTGAAGCTGTGACATCAGAGATAGGCTTAAAACACATTTAATTACATTACCAGCGTGTATAATCAGAGTTATAACTACTGATAGATTTTGCTGACAAGAATTATGGAAAGTAGCAGCTAATTCAGGATTGTTCTATTACAGATATTAGAGGGGAAGAAAGTCTGAAAAGTGGATTTAGACTTCTGTATTACTCTTTTTATTATTATTAAAAACATATTGTATAGAAAATTTAGGCAAGGGAATGAATCTGAGAATAAAGTCCTGGCATCATTTTTGAAAACTTGCTACAATTTTCTTTTTATATGTATATTTAGCTAGAATCCACAGCAGGCCACCAAAAAAGGTAATAAATTTCAGTGAGGTATAGAATATATAGCTGTACAAGATACCTATTTTTTTCTCTTTCAAAGAAAGTTTATAAGAATATGTAATATTGATATTGTATTAATGTCTGATTTATATTGTAACCAGATATCCTGAGCCCCTGTGCCAAATTAAGAAGCATAGATGAAATAAATGTAGTTGAAGCTAATAAAACTGATGATAATGCAAAAAATATACTGTTTCATTTGATACAGGTGGCAATAAAATGCTTAGTACAGAGTAAAGAAAAAGAGTGCTTTCTTCTTGAATTACTACACGATCAATGATTTGAAAGATTCTTTAAAGTTGTCTCATGTTGCATTTCTCCTGAGCAATGCAGAGAGGAGAGCAAAACATTTCTCTACAACTCAGGCACCTCAAGTGTCCTTTTGCAGAGTTTCTTTTTATTTACAGCCTGGAACTATTCTCAGATGAAAATGGGAGCTTTTTTTTTTTCTTGAAGTCATGGTACAAAGTGCTTTTTTTGAACTGGAAGTCTTTCAGACTCCCTTAGATCCAAATAATTTTGTGAAGATGACTTTTCTTCTTGGGCTGTATGATCACATTAAAAAATAAGTAGGCACAAAGTTGGAACTTTGTGTATTAGTATTTGTGTTTTAGTAATTTGCTAAATATTCCTGTATTTAGTAAACTAATATCCTTATCAGCAAGTAATAGAAAAGTTACATCTACAGCTACTAGCAGCTTTCCAGACAACTGTGTGTGATACTGTGTGTGATGCTGTGTGTATTTCCAGACAACTGTGTGCGGTACTGTGTGTGATAGGCGTTTAAATAGAGGCTGGCTTACTCAGACCCATTTGTAGTTTTGAAGATCTTTCCATATCGTTATTAACACGTATCTTCCATAGTTACGGTTTCCAGATACTAAAGAATCCAAGACAATGGAGAGAAATTCCTGTGACTGATTTCCATGTGTGTCTCCTAAGTAGCCTTGTGCTTCTGTGTCTGGGAAGCTCCTGCATCAGAAAGTTGGTGGCGAATTGTAGACATCCCAAATAAAATCAGTCTGTTTTGAGGTTAATCAGGCATTTACTTTGGCTCAGCGAAACATCCTCCACTGTTGGTGGAACACTTCTCTGATCTTGGCTGATCAGCCGACCGATTGGACATTATGAAAGAGCAAGTAGATTTTGGTGTTCCTGCATTTCTACAGTTTAGACTGGGTTTAGTTTGTCCATGGGAGACTTCAGTTTGGAGTGTAATATGGCTTCAGGGTACCCTCAAAGTTAAAACCTTGAGAATGCACGGAAAGTAGTCCCAGAAAAAGAGGAAAGGTATATGAGTTCAGAATTATTGCTGACGGTTTGAAAAGTTGTGGGGAAATAGGCCAATCAGGAGAGGAAGTCTCTTTGCTCAAACTGTGAGAGACTACCTTAAAGTTACTCTACACCTTCGTCACCATCATGGGGGTCTATTTTCAAGTGATTCATGAAAGAGAGGGAATAGCAAGAGATGGATGAACATATTAGGTTTAGAAAGCTCAGGAGGACAGAATCAGAGAGTAGAGTTCATGGCTAAGCCCAGCTCAGAAGACAGAGGAACTCAAAGAGGGGATTCTGAGATGAGGTCACGAGACCTTCCATTATCATTTCATTATTTAGGGAACAGAAATGCTCTCGCTCTGCACCAGCTGGTATCTAGATCCTAGGAAGGCAGCAGGGAACAACAGAGACAAAACAGACACAAATTCCTGTCTCCTCAAAGGCTTTGCTCTAAAATCCATACATTAAAAAATAAAAAAGAAAATATTTTAAAATTATTCAAATTCTTAGTATCCAGAAAAGGAAGAATAAACTCTGCTGTTAAAAACAGCCAAGAACTTTTATTTTATTTTACTTTTTTTTAATTAAACATTTTATTATACCACCGTGAGATATACAATTACAACGTTGTTCACGTTTGGAGGTTTCGGTCACATAGTGTTCCAGCACCTGTCCTCCACCAGTGCCCATTTCCTACCACCAGTGTCCCCAATTCCCTCCCCCTCCCATAGCCTGCCTAAATGGCAGGTTCTTTATCTCTTTTCTTTCTTCCTCTCTCTCCCTTCCTTCTCCTACACATTGTGGGTTGCACTACATACACTTGGAAGCCATCATGTGCATTTTTTTTGCCTGTCTTTAATGCTCAGTTCTATGTTGGTATCAGACCTTTCGACATTTATTCACACACGTTCCCTTCTCTGTCTTACCTAATGTCTGACTCCCTCACGTTTGCAGTAATTTCCACTTTTTGGTAAGACCACCTGATATATTTATATTTATGTCATGCAAATAAATGCAGTCATTCTATGTCTCTCTCTTGCCTTCTGACTAATTTCACTCAACATGATCCTTTCCATGTCCATCCATTTATAGGCAAATTTCATAACTTCATTTTTCCTAACAGCTGCATAGTATTCCATTGTGTAGATGTACCAAAGCTTCTTTATTCAGTCATCAGTTCTCAGGCATACTGGTTGTTTCCAGGTTCTGGCTATTGTGAATAGTGCTGCTATGAAAATAAAAGTGTGGATTGTGTTTCCACTGTGTGTTTTTGGCTTCCCAAGGTATATTCCCAGGAGTGGTATGGCTGGGTCAAATGGGAGCTCTATTTCTAGTCTTTGGAGGAATGTCCATATTGTTTTCCAGAAAGGTTGTACAAGTCGACATTCCCACCAACAATGTATGAGAGTTCCCTTTCCCCCACATTTACGCCAGCACTTGTTGCTTTTACCCCTTTTGAATATGGGCCATTCTCTGTGGTGTGAGGTGATATCTCATTGTTGTTTTGATTTGCATCTCTCTGATGATTAGTGATGATGAGCATTTTTTCATATGCCTTTTGGCCATTCGGATTTCTTCCTTGTCAAAGTTTCTGTTCATCTTGTCTCCCCATTTTCTAATGGGGTTGGATGTTTTTTTCTTATATGGCTGTACCAGTGCCTGATATACCCTGGATATTAACCCCTTATCAGATGGGTATTGGGTGAATATTCTTTCCCATTCTGTGGACTGTCTTTCTATCTTGGTCACTGTTTCTTTCAAGGTGCAGAAGCTCTTCACTTTCATGTAGTCCCATATGTTTATATTTTCTTCTAGTTGCTTTGTTAATGGTGTTTCATCTTTGAAGATGTCTTTAGCTTCAATGTTGTGGAGGGTTTTTCCTCTATTTTCTTCAATGTACTTTATGGAATCATGCCTGATAGTGAGATCTTTAATCCATTTTGATCTGATTTTTGTGCAAGGTGTTAGACACAGGTCCAAATTCATTTTTTTACATGTAGCTGTCCAGTTTTCCCAGCAGCACTTGTTAAAGAGGCTTTCCCTTACTCCAGTTTGGACTCTTTGCACCTTTATCAAAGATTAACTGATCATGTATTTGAGGTTGGGTGACAGGATACTCAACTCTATTCCATAGGTCCACAGGTTTGTTTTAATTCCAGTACCACGCTGTTTTAATTACTGCTGCTTTGTAGTACAGTTTGAGGTTGGGAAAGGTGATGCCTCCCATCTTCTTCTTCCCAAGGATTGCTTTAGCTATCCGTGGGGGGTTTATTATTTCATACTAATTTCAGGAGTGTTTGGGCAACTTCTTTAAAGAATGTCATGGGAATCCTTATAGGAACCACATTGACTCTGTACAAAGCTCTAGGGAGTATTACCATCTTGACAATGTTAATTCTCCCCATCCATGAGCAGGGAATGTGTTTCCATTTCCTCGTGTCCTCTTTTATTTCTTGAAGCAGTGTCTTGTAGTTCTCTTTGTATAGGTCCTTTACACACTTGGTTAAGCTGATTCCTAGGTATTTGATTTTCTGTGGCACAATTGTGAATGGAATCGATTTCTTAATATCCCTTTCTTCTCTTTCGTTATTTGTGCATAGGAAAGCCACATACTTTTGGGTATTGATTTTGTACCCTGCCACTCTACTATACATATCTATTGTTTCTAAGAGTTTTTGGGTTGAGAGTTTAGGGTTCTCTAGGTATAATATCATGTCATCTGGGTAAAGAATTCTTGGTGAAGCCTGCAGTTCATTGAGTCTTTTCACAATGTCCCACCATTGTTTTCGGGCTTGGAGTGTTTCATCTGAGAAGTCTGCTGTAAATCTCAGGGATGCTCCTCTGTATGTGATTTCCTTCTTTGATCTTGCTGCTTTCAGTATTCTATCTCTGTCTATAGTTTTTGTCATTTTAATAATGATGTGTCTTGGAGTATTCTTATTGCCGTTTCTTTTAGCTGGTGTCCTATGGGCTTCCTGTATCTGGGAGCATGCTTTTTTTCAGTTCAGGGAACTTTTCAGCGATAATTGCTTTGACAGTTTCTTCTTCATCAGGGTTTTCTTCTTGCCCTTCTGGTACCCCAATGATGTGTATGTTGTTCCTTTTGGCTTCATCCCGATTTTCTCTGGTAGTCTGTTCGTTGATTGTGAGTCTTTTCTCCATCTTCTGGTGTTGTCTACAGAATCTCTGTACCTCATCTTCGAGGTCACTAATTCTTTCTTCAGTAGCTGTTACTCTGCTTTGGAGGCCTTCCCCTGTGTTTTTCAGTTCACTTACCTCATTTTTAATATCTGTCATTTCTGCTTGTACTTTGGTCTGAAATTTACTCAATTCTGCTCTCATGTCCTCTTGTATTTTATTGACTTTGTATTCCATTGTTTCTTTGAGTTCCTTGTGAATCTTTAACAGTTCCTTCCAAAATTCCTTTTCAGAGAGGTTATATAGCTCATCGTTATTGCTTGACTTATCTGTATTAGTGACTTCAATTGTAAAGCTTGAAGGAATTCTGTGTTGCTTTACTATAATGACTATCGTAGGTTGAAAATGTTTGTTCTGGGTGACTAGTCAATAGAGTTAGTAGGTGACTGAATTACTTTGCAGTTAGGCATGTATAGCAAAGAATGTAGGGGAAAATGCTCGGTGGTATCTCAGGTAGATAGATATCACTTCTCGCGGACAAGCTAGCATCTGCGCGGTTTTGAATTTTGGAGTGTCGCTGGGTGGTTCTGGAGTCAGGGGGCAGGGTGGAGTTAGTCCAGTGGAAGATCAGAAAAAGCTGGGTGTGGCTTGGTCCCCTTCTCAAAGTTCCATCCCTTTATGCTGGAAAGGCATGCCTCAGGGGCTGCCCGCCGCGGGAACACACCTGGTGGGGAGAGCGGGAGCTGCTGGGTGTCAGGGCGGATGGCGACAGAAGGGCGGTCTGAAGAAGATGGCAGTGGCTTGTTCCCCTTCACAAAGTTCCAGCCCTTTATGCTGGAAAGGGGTGCTTCAGGGGCTGCCCGCCATGGGAACACACCTGGTGGGGAGAGCAGGGAGCTGCTGGGCCAAGAACTTCTTTTAAATATTGTGAGAACACCATTGCTTAATGGATAAAGAGAAAAGGGTAAATTTAAAAATAAAGTTACTGGGACTGGAGCGATAGCCCAGCAGATAGGGCATTTGCCTTGCATGCGGCTGGCCTATGGCGGCCTGGGTTCAATCCTTGGCATCCCATATGGTCCCCCAAGCACCACCAGGAGTAATTCCTGAATTCAGAGTCAGGAGTAACCCCTGAGTATTGGGGAGCGCTGCCAGGGTCCCCGACAGTGCTGGGAAGCGAGTTCCCTTCTACCTCCGAAGACGGGGGGATGGATGAAGACTCAGGAATCCGATGCAGTTTTAAAAGGGCTTTACTATCACAGGTTCCAATATACAATCCAAGAGCAGGGAAAACCTCCGGACTCTGGGTTCCCAGCTAGGCCCCAGCCAGGTGTAGGCCAAGATGGCTGCCACCACGTGTTGAGCGCAACAGGGAATGGAGAGGACGGAGAAGCAAACACCAAGGGAAGCCAAAATGGCAAAAAGGGGAAAAAAAGAGAGAACTTCTTTCTTCTTCCAGCTTATTTTATAGCTAGAAATCCGCCTAAACTTCCCAGCCCAGCCCATTTTGGGCTGGGCTATCTAGAGATGAAAACAAGAAAAAAGCTCTATAGAAATGTAGCAACTTCAGGAGACATCTGGCTGTTTACAAGGAACAAGAGCTAATTAAAAGTCTCCTAGCAGAGCTGGAAGAATCTATAAGCTAAACATAACTTTCCCTGTCAGGAAGGATCAAATGCCCTCAGGTAATTTCTCCCATCACCTCACCTAATGTCTTGAGCCAAGATCTGCCTGGAATTGCCTTTATAGGGTAGAGAAGGTGATTTCTGAGATGGCATGTCTCTGTACCAAAGACTAACACTAATGCCAGTTAAATATTTCTCCAAGCCTTCACAAGAGTCTCATTTACTTCATGGTAGTTTTATATTTAAGTTGCCGTTGAGTTATCAGGGAGCCATGCTTGCTTACTTGGAGGCAAACAGCATTTCTCTCTGGTCTAATTACTTAGGGATCCAACCTGGCCAGGCAAATATGCTGGTAAGATCTACCTAGTCCCATGATGATTGTGGCAGCATGAGAGAATATTTATACCAGCCAGTACAGAATACACGGTCAGATAAGACTGCCACATTCAGACTACCGCACTATCTATGAAGTGACCTGCAGGAGGCAATCCAGGGCAGATGGATTTTAGGGCCTAGGCTTTTAGGTGTTCTGCAACACCCGAGCATTGCCGGGTGTGACCCAAAAAAGCAAAAAATAAAGTTACTCAATATGGACATTCCTCCAAAGACTAGAAATTGAACTCCCATTTGACCCAGCCATACCACTCCTGGGAATCTACTCTGGGAAACCAAAAATACGCAGCGGAAACACCATCCCTACTTTTATGTTCATAGCAGCATTATTCACAATAGCCAGAATCTGGAAGCAACCCGAGTGCCCGAAAATAGATGACTGGATAAAAAGCTTTGGTACATCTACACAATGGAATACTATGCAGCTGTTAGGAAAAATGAAGTTATAAAATTTGCCTACAAATGGATGGACATGGAGAAGATTATGTTGAGCGAAATTAGCCAGAAGGAGAGAGACAGTTACAGAATGACTGCATTTATCTGCATAACATAAATATATAGGTACATATTATGATACCAATATCCAAGGTCAAGTGAAACATACATCAGGAGGTTCTGTCAAAGGTGGAAATTATCACAAACGTGTGGGAGTCAGAGGCTAGGTAAGACAGAAAATGGAACAGTGTGCTAACAATTGTGAGGGTACTAATGCCAACCTAGAACTGAGCATTAAATAGAGGCAAAAGGATACACATGACAACCCTTTAATGTATGTTTTGTAATCCATAGTCTGGAGAGGAAGGAAAAGAGAAAGATAGAGAAATGGAAAGAAATAAAGAACCTGCCATGGAGGAGGGCTGGGGGAGGGGGAGGGAACCGGGAGCGTTGGTGGTGGGAGATGGGCACTGGTGGCGGGATGGGTGCTGCTACACTGTACGACCAAAACCCAAATATGAACTTTTTAATTGTATATCTTTGTAATTGTAAAAATAAAAAAATTAATTAAAAAAAAATAAAGTTACTAACAGATAGAAGTGAGAGGCTATCCTCTCATAGTGTACACTATTGTAAACCACTAATAAATCAATAAGAATCAATTCTTTTTTTTCTTTCAAAAAGAAGCTGACTAGAAATGGGAGGAGGTCTCATGTAAAAATTAAGTAAATCAGAAATAATACTTTCATTAGCTTCATAACCAACCTCTTAACCAAATTACCTATCATCTATCTACCTACCGATCTACCTATCTATCTATCTATCTATCTATCTATCTATCTATCTATCTATCTATCTATCTATCTATCTATCTATCTATCTATCTATCTATCTGTCTGTCTGTCTGTCTGTCTGTCTGTCTGTCTGTCTGTCTGTCTGTCTGTCTGTCTGTCTGTCTGTCTGTCTGTCTGTCTGTCTGTCTATCGGTCCATCGGTCCATCGGTCCATCGGTCCTATCGGCCTGTCTGTCTGTCTGTCTATCTATCTATCTATCTATCTATCTATCTATCTATCTATCTATCTATCTATCTATCTATCTATCTATCTATCTATCTATCTATCTATCTATCTATCTATCTGTCTGTCTGTCTGTCTCTGTCTGTCTGTCTGTCTGTCTGTCTGTCTGTCTGTCTATCTATCTATCTATCTATCTATCTATCTAATGTCTGTCTGTCTGTCTGTCTGTCTGTCTGTCTATCTATCAGTCAGTCAGTCTGTCTGTCTGTCTGCCTGCCTGCCTGCCTGTCTGCCTGTCTTTCTGTCTGTCCGTCTGTCCGTCTACCTATCTATCTGTCTGCCTGCCTGCCTGCCTGTCTGTCTCTGTCTGTCTGTCTGTCTGTCTGTCTGTCTGTCTGTCTGTCTGTCTGTCTATCTATCTATCTATCTATCTATCTATCTATCGATTTTTGGCTGTACCTGACTGTGCCTAGGGATTACTTCTGTTCTGCTCTCAGGGATAACTTCTGATGGGGCTTAGGGGACCGTATGGGGTGCAGGGCATCAAACCCAGGTTGGCTATATGAAGGCAAGCAGTTTATCAGCTGTACTAACTCTTTAGCCCCTTTAAAGATATAGATGTTGAATATATTTTCAAATGTGATTAGCAACTTTTGTCTAGAATTTTATTTCTGAGCCTTATAAGCTGGTCCAAACATTATTACATATTCAAATAAACAGGATGTTGATTACTTGAGCAATTATAAATGGAAAGGAGAGAGAAACCAGGAACAAGTTTATAAATGGCAAGGAGTCATTATATTAATTTTATGTCTTTTTGCCTCATAGTATTTCCTACTTTAAAATGAAAAAATAGAATTTCCAATTAAAATATTTTCTCTTATATAATCTAAATGTATAAGGTAGCAAATACAGCAAAGATGGGAGTTGAGAGCATTCAATTTCACATGTGTTTGATTCAATATGACTTGAATAAAGAAACAGATTTCTCACTCAGTTTTACTATTTTCCCACAGTTAACTTCATCTAATTCTCACAATGTCATATTGGTGTCCGATTTTGCATCATAATTATATAGAACATGGATTTGACAAACTTATGGTTTATTTCCCTGAAGGACTGCTACAAAGACCATCTTGTTTTTCATGTGTAGAACAGAGGTCCATATTCTCTTTCCTTGATGAATTAAAGGTCATTACACAAATTAATAAATGCATCAAGAATGAATATGATTAGACACTTGCCCAGTGTCCTCATAGATGCCTTATGTGGGTTCCCATCTAGCCAATCTGGATTCAAACAAGTGCAATTAGAATTGTTGACCAAGAGAAGATGGAGTCCCAGTTGCCTACAGTCTGAGTCTGGGATACCCTGAACATTCTATCAGAATGTGACAGGGGGTTCAGAAGAAGGCCATGAGTGGCTAGTTGGGGTTGAGAGGATGGATGGCAAGGAGGAACCTTGCAGAGAAGCTAATGTTTACAAACATTTGAACAATTTTATGGGGCAGTAAAGGCAAGCGGGTTTCCAGACAGAGAGAATAACACACAGAGAGGTGGAGAAACAGAAGAAGCTGGCCAAGAGAGACTCTCAGGATGCCTGGTGCTGTCTGTTGAATTGTGTAGATCCACATTTCCATCTGGAATCTATCTGGTTTGGTTTGGAATTTTCCTAAGGTAATTTCTTTAATATCTAAGCATTCCTTGAACTATAGTCTTGTTTTCTTCCATGGTTATGTTCCGAATGCTGAACATCCTTTGGGGCTACACCCCCTGTATTCTAACATTCATAGCTTGAAAACTGTCTCTAGGAATAAGATAGGGCCATTGTGGAGCTCACTTAGCTTGGGTTTTTTCCCTTGACACATTGCCTAATATTCACTATTTGAAGACATTCAATGTTCCTAAATTTTTGAAGGCAATAGGATAATTCAGCCTCTTATTCTTCATATGCTTAGAAGCTTGCTTTATCTCAAAGCATTTTCTTTATTATAATAGAAAATTTTGAACACGCATGTAAATAGAGTTGATATGATGATTCCTGTGTGTACTTACTATTCAGCCTCGACAATTATCAATTCATGTCCAATTTCTTTTATTTTCGTACACTTCCGATTGGAAAGGTTACTTTGACTTACTTAAAACAAATTCCATGTGTTTGAGAAATTAATTTATAAATATTTCAGCATAAGTGTCTAAAAGATCAGAGTTCTTTTCAAAAGTATGTGCACATTAGTCTCATCAAGCTTATGAAAAATAATGATTTCTTTAATACCATCAATTGTGTAGATGACATGAAATTTCCTATTTTCCCAGAGCGTGTGTGTGTGAGTGAATGAAATATTTTCAGTAATATCCTAAGGTAAATCACATCTAAACTTGCACCCCTCTTTGCTTCTGAATACCTTTCATCAGCAAATAACTATTCAGTACAAAGTACTACCCTTCAGCTTTTATCAAATTTCCAACACCTACTCTTCCTTCCCTGCTTTTCATCCTCTCTTTGTCCCCTCTGAACCCAGTTCCAAGTATATGTCTGCCAATCTGTATTTTTTAAAGATAAAGAGAGCATCTTAAAGTTATTTTCACCACTACAAAGACAGAAAAAGAAAGTCCTGGGTGTCTTAGAAATCAATCGCAATATCCTGTCTATGTGCGATATCACCTAAATGACCTAAAACCTGAGCTGCGCAGGAGGAAGAGAGCGGCATGGAATGCCTTCAAAGGCATTGAAGAAATAGTTAAAAGGACAAAGAACCTCCGGCTCCTGGGCACATCTCTTTGACTCCACCATTCTCCCTGCATTAACATATGCCTCAGAGACCTTGGCCCTACGAAAGCAGGATGAGAATGCTATTCAGGTCTCCCAGAGAGGAATAGAAAGAGCTATGCCAAGGCATCGAAAATCAGATGGGCTGGACATGTAATGTGATTTGGAGATGACCGCTGGACTAGAGCCATTACCGACTGGATCCCACGGGATGTCAAAAGATCACGTGGCCGCCCACTTACAAGATGGTCAGACTTCTTTGTCAAGACCCTGAAGGAACGGTTTGAGGCTCTTCATATTCCTGAATCAACCAGATGCCATTGGGCTACATTGGCACGTGGGGTCCAATGGAATGTTACTGGTGCCCGCTAGAGCAAATCGTTGAATAACGGAATTCAAGTGATCAAGTGATAGTATCATCTCTGAGAGGTTGCTTTTCCTGACTTGCAATGACAACATTCAATTAATTTTGTGGTTTCAAGTTTCAAGCTCAGAATAAGTCACACTTTATCACTTGTATCACTTGTCTTCCCATTGTTGATCGATTTGATCAAGCAGGCACCAGTAACATCTCCATACATCCTGTCACATTCTAGTGTAGTCCAATGGCATCTACTCGCTCCAGGAGCATGAAGAGCCTCAAACCATAACTTTAGGTCATGGGAAAGAGGTCTATAAGTGTTACTGTTGTTTTTGGCACATCAAATACGACACAGGTAACTTGTCAGGTTCTGCTGAGTGGGTGGGATACTCTTGTAGTAGCCTCTCATCTCCTGCATTTATTGATGAATGAGATGGGGAAAGATCAGCTATTCTGCTGGGTGGAGCTTTGACGAGCTGTGGAGTCCCGATGTTGAAAATGTTGGCTCTCATGGTGTGGGGGTTCCTCTGGCTTCTTGTGAGGCTCTGCTCGGATGGTCGGCCAGGGCTAGAGCCTGCCTTCCCTCCTGGGCACCTCATGATCAGCTGGGCACAGGAAGAGCCAGTATATTTATTAAAAAGTCTCAAGATGTGGTGGCTCATCAGTCAAAGCATATGCCCAAACCTGAATTTGATCCCTGGTACCACATGGACCCTCAATATTATTCAGGAGTTTCTCTGGTTACTACTGATCATGTCCAGGGTGTTCTTGATGATCCCTGGCACTGACAGACCTGAGCAGCCTCTGTCTCTCTAATGCATTGAATGGCTCTAACATATTGAACCACATGGGCAATTGGCTGAATCACTGTAAGAAAGCTCTGTGCTACTGAGTCCCTGCTTGAGTGGCCACCCCAAATAGTCATAGGTTAAAAACATTGGAGCAACACTGATAGAAAGCCAACATGATCCCCTCTCTCATTTTGGGAAGAATTACTGTGACTGGTCTTTAGGGTATAAATGATTTCAGGAGTTCTGAAGTTTTTACTTTTTCTACCTATGCTCCTAAATTTCTTCACCAATTTTTTGATGTTTGATTTTACTACTTTTGGGAAGCAGACTATAAATAAAGAGAACTATTTTGATACAGAGTTAAATTATTACACAATTCACACCCCCATTTTTTTTCTCTTTGGGTCACACCCAGCAATATGCAGGGATTACTTCTGGCTCTGCACTCAAGAAGTACTCCTGGCATTGCTCAGGGAACCATATGGGATGCCGGGGATTGAATTGGGTCATCTGCTTGCAAGGCAAACTCCCTCCCTGCTGAACTATCTCTCTGGTCCCCACAATACACCCCTTTTAAAGCATTCAGTCCAGGGGATTTTAGTACATTCACAGATTCATGCAATTATCACCACAACACCCAAAAACGTGATTCCCCCCCAACTCTATTCCCTATTCCCTCCAAGCTTTTTCCCAGTCCCAGGACATCATTCACCTACTTTTGATCTTTATTTTTGCCCAGTATGGACATCTTATCCAAATGGACTGCTGCAATCTGTGCACTTTTGTAACCGGAAAGAGAAGTGATTCGAACAAATGGAAATTTGTGTTCAGGAGAAAAGACTACTTACTCTTTAAATAGGGTTTGAGAGGGGAGGATGGGACCACTTTTGGAGTTGAGTGGCTAGTGAGAAGAGGTGAAGTTATGAGCAGAGTGGGCTGAGACAGGTCCTGGCTGAGGGCACCCAGTGTCAGAGCTCTAGGGTGAGAATTTTGATGTTGACAGAAAGTCAGATGACTGGCTGAGATACAGATGCAGGCAAGCCCCTTGTGACTTTCCCTTACACTCATAAACATTGGAAATTAGCCTTGTAATTTGACCCCACTGAACTGACAGGGCACGTTCTTTTCTTACTGAAAACCTTCCAGGACCAAAGAACCTCATGCTTCTACCATGACTTGTAACGTGAAAAATGGTAGAACAAGGTGACCCGGCTATCTTTTCAATCAGGCCAGGTAACTGGGCACCAGGCCGTCATTTTCATCATGAGGAAGCTGGTCTTCGGTTGCCATTTTCCTCCTGTAATTAGTCTCTCTGTGATTATTAGGCTCTGTGTCATGTCATGAATGCTTTGCACTGGAAAGTCTTCCTGCAAGGAATTGCCTTCAGAGAAGGGGAAGTAAACGTCTTTCATGAAATGTTTCAGAAACATTTCATTAGAAACTCCTGAATAGCTGTGGGAAGGAGGTTCCCAATGGCAGAATGAGCCCTACACCCCAACCGTGTAGGAGGGGTGAAGGTTGTAGACCCAGAGGTAACCCACTGGCCTTTCCTTCAGCCCACTCCTGACTCTCTGCTCCTCTCTATGCAATGCCACCTTTGACCACTGCTTTCTCCACAGAAAGTGGCATCTCTAGGTAAGAAAGGTCGATGCTGGCTCAGGAGATACATCTTGAATGAAAACACTTTCCTAAGCTGTACGTGCCATTTCAACTTTTTGCTGAGTTCTAGCATCTCTTCTATCTTGTCCTTATGTCCTTGCTTCATGCCTCAACATAAGCTATCTCAAGTCTTGTAGATTGAAGCAGAAAGAACATTTTTAAGTTGGTAGAAGAAATGAAGCTCTTTATACTCTCCTTCTAGAAGAGAGATAAAGTTTCAAAGAAAATCTGATTAAGTCTTATAGCAAGCAACCCATTGCTGTACATGAAGTGGGAGTTGGCATCTCACTAAACTTGAACCCTGATCGAGATGTGAGTGTCTAGAGAATTTCCAACTGGAAGAAGAACAAATGGGTTTGTCTACTTTGGAACACTATTTAGTTAGTATCTTGAAATGCAAATGTTTCCCCTAGAAATCACTGAATTCCTTCCTAGATATATGTGTGTTTTCACAAGAAAAGCAAGTGCATACAAACAAAGACATGTAGATGAATGTTCTTAATCTTTTTTAGATGAATGTTCTTAGAAGTTTCCTCACATTACCTGAAATTAAAACAAGTATCTCCAACCTGAGAACAGAGGGAGTGTAGTTCTCACTCTTTCGTGTTCTTTCAATAGAATTCTCACTCTTTTGTGTTCTTTCAATAGAATTCTGTGGTTCTAGGTGGTTTCGGTGATTAAAACAGTCATGGCTCAGAAGCTCAGGAAAATCTACAGGACACAGGACACCAATCAGTCATCAGAACAAATTAGAATACAATACATTATCAGCAGAAGAAAAAACAACAACCTTAAAATAAGTGAACTCATACTCATGTTAGTCTAGGGAGCATAAAAAGTGCAAAAGTAATGAATAGTGGTAGAGGTTAGAATGAGGCTCACCTTGGAGGAAGGGCACTGCAAATTGGAAATGGAACCAAGGAAACTCTGAGGGGGTGAGGATGAAAATAACACATATCTTGATTAGTAGTGGCTATAGAAGTGCCTTCATACAAGGAAACATATTTGTCTACATTCTTAAGTTTAGTATACGTCACTATAAATATTTACATCCAAACTCATCACTATAAATATTTACATCCAAAATAGAAATATGTGATACCTATGGCTGGGCTATGGCAGATCAGAGAGCTGGCTTTGAGATTGTCTTCTGGGTCTGGTCCTTTTACCCAGGACAGCTGTTCTTCCCATCATGTTGATAGAGTTCATCTAAAAGAAAGAGAAGCATTTCTCTGACCAGCCCTATTTACTGTCCAAAAATTGTCTTGGAATTTTGTTGGATGCTCACCAAGACTTGACAGAATCATGATCTGGACGGGGACAACCTTGACTGGCCTAGTTGGTGAGCAGCTGAGGGATTTTGGGCTTGTAGGGATCAGGAACTTCCAGGTCAAGTTGAGTATCTGGATGATATACCAGAGACACCACAGCAGAGTGTGTGGCGGCCAGACTCACTCCAAGTTTACAAACGTCCGTGCTGCACAATCAACTGGACACCAGGCAAATATGCCACTAAAAATAGGGTCTGCTGAGCAGGCACTAACTGCTGGGGGATGGAGTGATGATGGGAACAGGTTGCTGATCCCCAGCGGAAGGGCAAGGCAAGGCAGAAAGTGGAGAGAGAATAGTAAGAGGAGCTTGAAACCAAAGCATTTCCCCTCATTGCTCAGCGTGCCTGCTCCTAGCCAGAGTAGGACCTTCTCTTCGCACTTTCAGCAGATGGATTCCTCAGAGTCAAACCTGCATATTAATGAAACTCCATGGACTATGACTGTCATTGGCAGTTCACCATCCACATTTGCTTTAATGGAGGTGGTGGGACAATTCCAACTTGATGGATACCACTCCTGCTGGTTGCTCCAGTTCAATGGTTCGGGACTTGGCATGAAATGTTTCTTATGGATCGTCTCCACAGAACAATTTGAACAGTCCTGTTATGTGGTTGTCTAACAAGGAATCTTTCTGTGAGGATGCTTGACTTAGAATGATTTTTTGGAGCAGAGCTTTTGGGGTCAAGACAAAAAGCACAGTAACCCTCAGTATTGATTGATGTGGGGAAACTGTCTCACGCTAATATTTGCTGCCTTTCTAGAAGGTAATGTATTATGGGCATGATGAAGGTGCCCTGCAACAACAAGCCACTTCTCTCAAAAGTGCCTCAGAGGGAGCCATTCTGTGTGGAGACTGTAAATAGCCAAATAGCCTCCTTGATGGGGTTGAGAAATTCACAGAGTTTCTTAGAATCTGGGGAGTTCAGGATCAGTGACTTTACTGGAAAAGAAAGCCACTCCCTTTTCTATAGAAATTGAAGGGTGTGTAAGGCTCTGTGTGTTCCTAATCTCCACCCAACTAGACCAGCTAATTATTTTCCATTTCTATTCCTAGAGCTCTGACCCTTTGGTTTAAAATATCACAACTTTAGGAGTTCTCCATTAAAATGAGTCTCGGGTCAGAGAGATACTACTGGGGTTATGGTGCTTGCCTCTCATGCAGCTAAACCTGGTTTGTTCTTCAGAACCACAAATGGTCCCTGGGAGTTCCAAGAGTATTCCCTGAGTACCACAGGGTGTGACTCCAAAAAATCTGACTCCAATTTCCCACAACACCCACGAGGATTCCTGGGTGAGCTAGTGTGTCGCATCTTTTTCTGAGTATGACTCTCATGCAACCTGTTTTTCCTTCTTGTGACTCCCTCTTCTACCATTTGAGCCCCCCATCTCATCCAGCATTCCCCATCTAACTTGATTTTCATATGTGGCTCCTTTGACATATGCATGAGGCCAGAGAAACACACTCTGCCTTGTTGTACCCTGGAAGAGGTCTGACATTTGTCTATATCCTATGAGATCTCAGTGAGAAAGAGAGAGAGAGAGAGAGAGAGAGAGAGAGAGAGAGAGAGAGAGAGAGAGAGAGAGAGAGAATGTGAGTGCGTGTTTAGGAGGGTTACATACTGTATCTGTGTAGACATCAGAGTGTACCTTCCTGACTAAGGGTGTGAGGGAAGCACTGTGGTCGTCGGTGCCAGTAAAGCTGTTTGGAGTGAGTATACATGAGTTCACATCATACATAAGACAGAACACCACACCACATTCCTCATGTGCATTTCAGGGCTAGCTCTGCTTCAGCAACTGTCGGATCCCCAGTGTACCTCCTACATGCGCCCCCTCACCACCTCTTTCCCCCTACTTCCTTTCTCACTTCCAGCCCCCTAATGAGGACTTCCTGAGTCCTCATTGAGGAGAGTAAGGGGTATTTGTTGTTGTTGTTGTTATTGTTTTGGGGCCACACCTGGTGATGCTCAGGGAATATTCTCTTCTGATTTTGTATTTAGGAATTTCTCCCGGCAGTGCTCAGGAGATCATATGGGATTGGTCTTAGGTCGGCCATGTACTCAGGGGACCATATGGGATTGAACCTGGGTCGGCCATGTGCAAGGCATGCACAGTCTCTGCTGTACTATGACTCTGGCCCGGAATTAGGGATCTGAACTCTTCATCGGCACCCCAGGACCAAGCTCTGCTTTTACCTGACAGCTGTGCTGCTGCTCACAGACTGAGTTCTAGCCTCGGCTCCCTCACTCCTCCCAGCTTAGCTCTGTGCCCGGCATGTTCTGCCAGGGGAGTTCCAGGCTTGTGTAACATGCTGGGCAATGAGATGGTTTCTCCACAGACTCTCTGGAATGGAATGTGGGAAATAGTCTTGCTTTGTAAAACCCGAGGTGAAAACCAGGAATTTTGGCTGAGGACACCTCAGGGCCCAAGGTTTCCTGCAGGCTCTGGACCTGCTTTCCAATACTTGGATTTAGTACCTGTGACTTTTTAAGGTCCTTTTTAAGGTCCTTTCAGCCTGGAGCCTCTGGAGTGTGGACATCATCCCTCTTATATTTTAAATATATTTTCCAGACTTTAATGTATTGAGTACTATAGAAAATAAAAGTCTTGGACCCAGGAGGTAGCCCAAAGTCTGGGATGTGTAAGGTCTCAAGTTTGATTCTTGGTACTTCACGGCCTCCTGAGTACCTTTTTCAGAGGCCCCAAATAAAGCAAAACCTAAACCAAAAAAATACATGGGGGGTGTTCCTGGGGCAGGGAGGTGCTTGAAGAGCTGGAGAACAGACTTTGCATCCAGAAGCCCTGGAATCAGACCCGACATTACAGGGTCTCTTAAACACTATAGCAATGTGGGACACCAACAATATCGGGGTTTGTCAAGTCCCTGGTCACACTCAGGGGCTGACAACTGAAGAATAAAAACAAAAGTCCAGTATAGATAATCCAAAAAAGCCTTTTACTTCTACCAACTTGCCTCTACACCAACAGTCAAGCGCCCTCCGCCACCACCACACTGGCAGACAGGCTCCTACAGATCTAGCACTGCTGAGTAGATGTCCTGACCATGTGCTCTGACCAAGAATGCTGATCCAGAGCACCCCCACACTCATGTGACCCCTTTAGACCAAGTCCTTTGTCTCCTCACCTGCCAAAGTCAAAAAGCCAAAGCCCAAAGCCAAAGCTTGTCGTGGGCTGGCCTTCACAAAGTCAAAACCAACTCTTTTAAGAGATGCTAAGATAGGGAATTGTTCCTTTACTTCCAGACCAGTTTCTTATTCAAACACCATAGAGGGACTGGTATGAAAACACTACACCCAAGATAAAATATCTATAGGGTGTATATTCATGGGAAGAATCACGTTATATGATTCAAACTATGTTTATCATATTAGATTGATATCTCCATCCTCCACAAGATCCTTTGTCTGGTCTACTCTGCTCCAAGGCAATTTCTTTTCTTTTTTTTTTTTTTTGTGAGGCTCTGCTGGGGTGGCGGGCCAGGGCTAGAACCTGCCATCCCTCCTGGGTACCTCGTGAGCTGCTGGGCACAAGGAGAGCCAGTAGCAGCTCTGCCCCTATGTCTGTGAGTCAAAAATATATGTGTATATATATTTATATATATACAAATATATATAATATCATATGGGTACATCATAATCAATGTTGAAATGATATTATTTGAACTTATTTATAGATTTTTTGCTTTATATATATGTGCATGTAATATATATATACATATATGTATGTATATATATTACATTAAATTACATTACAAGATTATCCCACAAGAGTATGCTACCCGCACGGCAGAGCCTGGCAAGTACCCATGTTGTATTTGATATGCCAAATACCAGTAGCAATTATAGACCTCATTCCCATGACCTGATGGAATGCTTTGAGGCTCTTTATGTTCCTGGAGCAGGCAGGATGCCCTTGGGCTCTACTAGCATGTGACAGGGCATATGGAGATGTTACTGGTGCCCGCTCGAGCAAATCGATGATCAACAGGAAGACAAGTGATGCAAGTGATATCCTTCCAGACTAAAGCTATCAAGATTTTTTCAGGGCAATTTCTTAAGTGCTCTTGCTCTTTATCAAAAGCTTTTCATGCTCTGAGAGCCTATAAACTTGTCTTTAGGTAAGACAAACTTGTGTGGCCTTTTGTTGGAGGACAGGTTTAGCTATTCTGGGAGTTTTGTTGTTTTGCCCACTCCCAGCTTAATCTTATTTAAGTCAAGGTTCATTCTAATGAGACTTCTCTTCTATGTAAACACTGCTAGAGGGTGTGGCAGTTACAGAAGTCACCTTGATTGAATAACTTCTGACTTATACATCTACTAAGACTTCTATGTTTTCTAGATTGGGCACAGCTCCTCTTTATACCCACTGCACCCAGCGTGGGACAGTTAGAACTTACCAGGAGACTACCACCCTGGCTACGCTGAGACTATAGGAAGACTATAGGAAGGATCATACTAGTTTGCTCTAAGCAGGCGAGTGTGACCCTTTCAGTACACGAGAACAAGATACTCAGAATCACCCTGGTGCAGATAATAATAAGAAGGACCTGTGGGTACCATCTAGATTACATGAAGCTCATGAAGTTAAGATGTATTACTTTATACCAGCCCCTCTCTCCAGTGTTTTACATAAGAGATAATCTTGGTAGAAAGGATTAGACCTTGGCATAACCTTTGTTTATACCTGCAATAGGGTGTGGCACTACACTCTGTTTAGAGTTCTTTGTTGACATGACCCTCCTGATTGGATTACTTTGGTGTATATAAGGGGCTGACTTGAGCCCCCTCCACTTTTACCTTTTGGGCCTTTTAGCTTTCAGCTTTTGGCTCCTGTTGCTTTTTCTCTCCTCGGCCTTTTGCTTTTTGCTCTTTGTTGGTCTTTTTGCCCTTCTTCTGGGTAGGATTCAGCTCGGGTAAGATCCTCTCTCTTTGGTGGGAGACTTAGGCTCTTTTGTATGGTCTAAGCTT